>CM054153.1:56172663-56210163 GCA_028751875.1 Rapana venosa | reverse complement strand
AAAAAAAGTTACAAAAAGCAAAAACCAAACCCAGACGACCTTAATTTATTTCGGATCAAAGCAACATGAAAAGAAATTGGAGATAATAGAAAAAAACAAAAAATATGTCACAAAAAAACACAGAAGGCCGTGCTTTATTTCGGATTAATGCAACATTAGAAGATTGGCAGCGATAGAAAAAAGAAAAACAAAAAACAAAACAAAACTTTGTACAAAAAGAAAAAAAAAACAGAAGGCCGTACTTTCTTTGGGATCAAAGCAACATGAAAAGAAATTGGAGATGATAGGGGGAAAAAACAACACAAAACTTTTGTAACAAAAAGAAAAAAATGCCAGAAGGCTGCAATTTATTTCGGATTAAAGCAACATTACAAGAAAAAAGTTGATAGAATAAAACAAAACAAAAAAACAAAACAAAACAAATTGTTACAAAAAAGCAACAACAAAAAAAAAACAGAAAATCATACTTTTTTTCGGATCAAAGCAACATGGAAAGAAATTGGAGATGATAGAGAAAAAAAAACGAAAAACAAAACCAAAAACATCTAACAAAAAGCAAAGCAGTGCCTACAGAAAGCCATACTTTATTATGGATCAAAGTAACATTACAAGATTGGCAGTGATAGAAACACGAAAAGGGGAAAAAAAGGAAAACAAACAAAAACTAAGAACCAAAACATGACATAGATTGATTGAGTGTGTGTGTGTGTGCGTGTGCGTGTGCGTGTGTGTGTGTGTGTATGTGCAGTGTGTGTGTGTGTGTGCGCGTGCCGGTGTGTGTGTGTGTGTGTGTGCAGTGTGTGTCTGTGTGTGTGTGTATGTGCAGTGTGTGTGTATGTGCAGTGTGTGTGTGTGTATGTTTGTGTGTGTGTGTGTATGTGCAGTGTGTGTGTGGGTGTATGTGCAGTGTGTGTATGTGTGTGTGTGCCGGTGTGTGTGTGTGTGTGTGTGTGTGTGTATGTGTGCCGGTGTGTGTGTGTGTGTGTGTGTGCCGGTGTGATGTGTGTGCCGATGTGTGTGTGATGTGTTTGTGTATGTGTGTGTGTATATGTGTGTGTGCCGGTGTGAACACTGACACTGAATGGAGATTTAAATGACTGTGGATGGTGCATGGCTGCTAGTGTGGTTATCATCCATCTGCTGCATGTTTCGTTCATATAACAGTCAACAGTTGCTGTCTGAATGGTCGACGACGGACACACACACACGCACACGCACACGCACACACACACACACACACACACCACCACCACCGCCACTATCACCATCACCACACCACACACCACATCAAACACACACACACCACCACCACAACAACAACAACAACAACAACAACCCCACCCATCCACATCACCGCTTTCTATCACCAGCGCAAGACTTTACCCCGATACAAACCTAATGGGAAAAGAGGCAGAGTTCTCTGAGTTTTCTAACAGATCAGGACAACATTAGAAGAAAGTGGAGATAATGGAGGGGGGGACCAAAATTGAAAATCCGAAAAGCCAGCAGCAAGTAGCCAAGTAAGAAGAAGAAGAAGGAGGACGAGGAGGAAGAAGGAGGAGGAGGAGAAGGAGGAGAAGAACAAGAAGAAGAAGGAGGAGAAGAAGAAGGAGGAGGAGGAGAAGAAGGAGGAGGAGGGGAAGAAGGAGGAGGAGGAGGAGAAGAAGGAGGAGGAGGAGAAGAAGATGAAGGAGGAGGAAGGAGGAGGAGAAGAAGGAGGAGGAGGAGAAGAAGAAGGAGGAGGAGGAGGAGAAGAAGAAGGAGGAGAAGAACAAGAAGAAGAAGGAGGAGGAGGAGAAGAAGAAGGAGGAGGAGGAGAAGAAGGAGGAGAAGAAGAAGGAGGAGGAGGAGGACGAGGAGGAAGGAGGAGGAGAAGAAGAAGGAGGAGGAGAAGAAGAAGGAGGAGGAGAGGAAGAAGAAGGAGGAGGACGAGGAGGAGGAGAAGAAGAAGGAGGAGGAGAAGAAGGAGGAGGGGGAGAAGAAGAAGGAGGAGGAGGACGAGGAGGAGAAAAAGAAGAAGAAGAACAACAACAAGAACGTGAAGAAGGAGGAAGAGAAGAAGAAGCACAAGAACAAGAAGAAGAACAACAAAAACAGCAACAACGACAACAAGAAGCAGCAGCGGCAACATCAGCAGCAGAAGAAGATTGAGGAGGAGGAGGAGGAGCAGAAGAAGAAGAATATTAAGAAGAAGAAGAAGAATAAGAACAACAGCAACAACAACAACAACAACAACAACAATAACAACAAGCAGAAGGAGAAGAACAAGAAGAAGACTAAAACGACTCATATATTGTATGGGGTGATGTGTCACAGGCAATTAATCGAGGTTTACTTTCCTGTCTGAGAAATAATGGAGAACTGTGGTCTAGAGGTAACACACCTGTCTAGAAAGCGAAAAGTCCAGGTTCGATCCCTGTTTGTGTCCGAAACGTTTACCCCGTCCACTAGATTGTGTTGTGGTCTGGGTGCTAGTCTTTCGGATGAGACGTTGATATTATTTCAAGATTATGAAGAAGCACTAATATGTTTTTTCGCATCCAGCTTCCCTGTGTGCATGCAGTTTGATGAATGTTATCATCCGTTCCTACCAGCACACATTGGCCTACTCTTCCGAGGTCCCGTATTTAGCGCACGTAAAAGAACCCACGGCAACAAGATGGTTGTGCACTGGTAAAATTCTGTAGAAAAAAACCCACTCTGATAGGGAAAGAACTACACATACAGGCAGGAAAAGAAAACAAAAATATGGGTGGCGCTGCTCTTGTGGCGACGCTCTCTCCCCGCGAGCCGAGAGCAGCCGGAATTTGACGCAGAGAAATCTGCCGTGACTCAAGCGGTGTACAATACAAACAGGACCGAAAGGATACCTGCAAACAGTGAATGTGGAGGAGGCTGAAACTATGTATAGATTGTATGCGTTGATTTATCTTTTTTTTTTATTTCAAGGATAATGGAAGCATTCGTGTGTTTTTTACATCCAGTCCCCGTGTGTATGCATCTTTGTTTATTTTGACAATCTGTTCCTACGAGCACACTATGGCCATCTCTTCCGAAAAGCGGAATAGGTTTTAACGTGTGCGCAAAATGTTCTGCGTGCGTTCGCACAAGGGATCTCGGTTTACGGTCTCATCCGAAGGACTTTTGGGGGAGAGTGAAGTCGGCACTGATGTTAACTCCAGCAGCAAACAGCTATGAAAGAGGAGGCAGAAACGATGTTATAGATTGTATGGGTTGATGTGGACACGGGCAATTAATGAAGATTTACTTTACTGTCTAGGGGACGGGATAGCTCAGTGGTCGGAGCACTCGCTTTCCCCCAGCCAAGATTACGCAGCATCGAGCGTGGTTACCACTTGGATGGGTGACTGGTTTGCGCGCCTTGGCCTCAGTACAGTCCCCCAGTATCATCCCCCAGTTCACCCAGCTGTAAATGGGTACTAGCCTCTTTAGGGTCAGGGAAGGTAAAGCAGCGAGGAAGAGGAGATGGACGCCGCCCTCAATATGCTGGCCCCTGGAGAAGCTGAGGTGTCTGACGCCTCGCTCCCCCTACGACCACATAGGTTATGGCACACCTTTAGTTTATTGTCTGGACAGTCACGTTGTTGCCATTACCCTCTTTCTCATGACTGATGAAAACATCATTGTCTGTGTTTGTTCTTTGTCTTGTGGTTTTTCTTTTGTCAGTGAACATGATGCGTTTCACACACACTCACACACTCACACACACACACACACACACACACGTTTAGTGCACATGCATTCATGCATACTCGCCTGTGCAGGTGTGTGCACAGCTGCCTGGTTGCGAATACGTGTGTGCGCGCACGCGCGCGCGCACACACACACACACATACACACACATACATACACATATATACACATATACATACACACACATGCGCGTGCGCACGCACACACTCAGAGACACACACGGACAGAAAAAGAAGAAGAAAAATACATGGAATTTTTACAGCGCTATATCTTGTGAGAACAAATCTAAGCGCATACATATATATACAGACAGACATACATACGTACGTACAAACATACAGACATACATACATACGTACAAACATACAGACATACATACATGCACGCACACACATACACAAACACACATACACAAACACAAACACAGCACACACACACACACACACACACACACAACACACACACACTCACACACTCACACACACACACACACACACACACACACACACACACACACACACACACACACACGGAAAATCGGCGGGGGGGGGGGGGAGATGTAAAAATTCTGCTGTCTGTATTTTCCCCAACTCCCGTAGTAATCCCTTTACGTCAAGCCCTGCTTATTCAGGAAGAACATTGTGGAATAATTTACCTCCCTTTAAAAAAAATTAGCTCCTTCAAAACAGAAATTTCAGAAAACTTCTGAAGAAACAGCTAATGGATTAATTGTAAGACCACTTTTCTTGATGATCAATATTATGTTCTGTCTGGCTTGCTTCGTAAACTATTATTCTTACCCTTGCTATCTTGTGTTCTTCTCTACTTGTCTGTCTGAATTGATGGTGTGGTGTTCTGTCTTGGTTGTGTTTTTTATCTTATTATTATTGTGAGGTTTGGATTTTTTTTTCTTGTTTTTACTTTTTTGTTCTTTTCAACATAGATTATTTTTGTTTGCTTTTGTAAGTCAGTTTTCTTGAATTTGTGTGTGTGTGAGAGCAAGATGAAAAACTTAATCGTTTATCCTCAGTGATAATCATTTGACTTGACTTACATATACACACGCTCGCACGCACGTGCACACACACACTCACTCACACACACACGCACGCACACACAAACACCACAACACACACAACACACACACACATACACGCACACTTACACACACACACACACACACACACATACACGCACACTTACACACACACACACACACATACACACACACACACCATGCTACAACTACACCCACTTATCGATCAACACAGCTTACTTTTAAATATTATGTTTGTTTTGGGTGGTTTTTTAAATTCCTTCCTCGACACAATCCCGATAGCACAAAAAAAACTGACAAAACAAAAAAAGCAGACAGAGAGATCTCAGAGTTTATAGGAAGATCAGGACAACATTAGACCAAGTGGAGATGATGGAGGTCAGAAAAAAAGGGGAAAAACAGAAATGAACAGAAAAGAGGAGGGATCTGAGACGTGATGTAGATGTGTGTGTGTGTGTGTGTGTGTGTGTGTGTATGTGTGTGTGTGTGTGTGTGTGTGTGTGTGTGTGTGTGTGTGTGTGTGTGTATGTGTAGTGTGTGTAGTGTGTGTGTGTGGAGTGTGTGTATGTGTTTGTAGTGTGTGTGTAGTGTGTGTGTGTGTCTGTCTGTGTGTGCGTGTGTGTGTGTGTATGTGTGTGCGTGTGTGTGCGTGTGTGGCTTGATGTGGACACAAGCAATGAATGGAGGTTTAGCTGACTGTCTGGGGGAGGTGGGGGGGGGGGGGGGTAGGGGGGGGATCGAGTTGTCAACATACCCACCCCGCTTCCCCGATTTTCTGAGGAAATTGGTTAAAGACATTACTGCTTTTGCTCATGCTGATGGTGGCGTTGTTTGTATTGTTGTTGTTGTTGTTGTTCTTCTGCTTCTTCTTCTGCTTCTTCTTCACAATGCTTCTTCGCAATTCTTCCTCTTCGCAATTCATTTTTTGCAATTCTTCTTCCTCTTCTTCGCAATTTTTCTTTGCAATTCTTCTTCTTCTTCTGCTTCTGCTTCTGCTTCTGCTTCTTCTTATTTTCAATTCTTCTTCTTCTTTGCAATTTTTCTCTTTCGCAATTTTCTTTGCAATTTTTCTTCTTCTTCTTCTTTGTACTTCTTTTTCTTCTTGTGAGGCAAAATGCGTTGGGCTGCCGTTAAGCATCTGACAAGACAGGCCCAGCACATCAACCTTTAAAGTTTTTTTCTGGAGGGGAAAGGCAGGAGAGTGGACCAAGAATGCATACAAAGAGGAAAGGAGGTGGCAAGAAGAAAAACAACAATGCGGAAACAAAGAGAAGGATAGACAAGAGGGAATTCCTAGCACGGATATTCCAGAAGGGATATTCCAGAAGGCCTAGTCTTATAATATGCCCTTGTAAACATACATACGTTATAACAATCAAGAGAAAGAGTGAGATAGACAAACAAACAGACAGACAGATACACTAACAGAAAGAGACATACAGACAGAAATACATGCCAGTCACAATTGTCTCTCTTTCTGTATTATCACTACAGACGACACAAAATTCACACTCTTTATTTCCTGTCATCCCTTTAGGGATATGGAGGACTTAACACAATACCAATGAACAAAATCATAACTGAACATCATACATGCACCATGTAACTGGACATTTGAACACATAACTATAGAACAACAATTGTCTGTTTTACACATATCAAACTCTTGGAACAAAGTTTACATGTTATTTCTGATAGTACTGATTATTTTACCAACATTAAGCAGAGCCTTCTTATTTGATGAAGAATGTTCATACTTCAGAAAAAGAGATGAAGATGTTCACACTTCAAAGCGTTTGGATGTGTAGGGTAATATTTTGTTAAACATATTTTGCGAGTTTCGTTTAACATTGGACAAATGAAAAGGTAATGAAATTCGTCGCCAGTATCACTACTACTGCATTTTGTACAGTATCTTTCCTTTCATTTCTTTTTATTTCTGACACAGTGTCAGAATTTCTTACTTTTTTTTTTTGGCACAAACCCATTGAGATCAGACCCAACACTTCTCATTTCCCCCCGAAAGGGGTTTGGAAAAACAAAAGAAAAAACCCAGACAAAAAGTGGGAAAAACAGAGGGGGTGTGGGGGTTTGTGGGGTGGGAAGTTTTTCGGGTTTGTTGTGTATTTCTTCTGGCTGGTCTGCCAGCTTCACTATCCACTCCCTTAAAAGTATACAAAACTCTGCAGCTGAGTCCTAGAAAAAAAAAAATTGGCCTTCCCCTCTCTGCGATCTCCCCACGGGTTGCCTTTCCACAGAGAGTACCCTCTTTTTACAAATCCCTCCACAAAACAGCACCTTCCCACTCTGTGATGTCTTCCCTGTACCTCCTCGTTCCTCCGTTTGCTGCGACCCCTTGTGTTTAAAGAATCCTAGATTAAACCCAGTCCCCCGTTGGCCTTTCGCTCTTTCGTTTTGGCCCATCGATCGGGATTGACCCCCCTTCTCCCTTTCCAAAATTTTCAATGACCCCTTTTAAAATCCCCCTTAGACACTTTATTTAAACCAAGTTTCCTCCTTTTTGTTTTATCTCGTTTTGTCCCTGTCCTCAACAGCCAATCCCCCCTACCCTGCCGGGTGTACCCCCTATGCGTGTGCAGGGGGGAGGGTGAGTAGTGTGGGTATTTTTTTGGTTTGAAAAAAACTATTAATTGTAACGGCTGTTTGTGAAGAGTAAGATAAATGAAAGTGATTTTTTTTTGTTTTTTGCAAGATTAGTGCTTTTAAAAAGCCCTGTATTATGTATGTTGTATGTATTATTGTGTGTTGTGTGTGTGTGGTTGTTGTGTGTGTGTGGTGTGGTTTGTGTGTGTTTGTGTGTGTGTGTGTGGTGGTGTGTATAAGTAAATTTACGAATGTATTTAAAAAGAAAAAAATTTGATGATGAAAATGGGGGCAGACGATAAAGAAAAGGGAATAAATTAGTTTTTATTTTGGGGATTGTCCGTGCTGTACGTGTTTTTGGTTGGCCCACTTAAAATAACAGCAAAGTTCTGTGCAAATTCAGGCTGCTCACCTTTGGGGAGAGCGGTCGCCACAAGAGCCGCCCCCCTTTTTTTTTCTTTTTTTTTTCGGAATGTGTTTTTTTTCTATTTTTTAGGGCCCCTCTGTTGCCCTTTGGGCTTTTCGTGCCTACAGGGGAAAAACACAAAGGGGGGAGACGGGAGGCACAGAGGGGAAGACAATATCAGAGAGTGGCTGGCGAACGTTGTCGAAAAACAGTGACGGAGGAGTGGGGAAGGGTTGCAAATTCCCGTGCTTCAACGTCTCAAGACTACGGGATATATGAAGAGCGAAACCGTGCAGCACACGGTGTAGTTATCGCTACCGAAAGACTAGCACCCGACAACCATTTATGGTCTCTTTGCTGGAAGGCGGACGGGGGGGAAGGGGAGAGAAGTTTCGGGGACAAACGGGGGGTCGAACCCCCGCACCTTTCTTTCCTTTCTGCTTTTAGGTGGGGGCGTTTCCTCTAAAAGGGAATAACGGGGGGGGGGGGGGGGTATAGCCGTGGTTAAAAATTGCCTTGCAATCTGACGCCCCAAATTTGATTCCCGTTCAAAGGGGGTATTTTCCCCTGGAGTTAAAATCATGCAGACTCCCTCTCCCCCCAAAATCCTTCGATGGACTATAAACTGAGGGCCCTGTGGGGAACGCACCAGAACATCTTGCGCACACGTTTTAAAACCTGTTCCGCTTTTCGTAAGAGTAGGCCGTTCAAAGCTTAAATGGGTACCTGCCCCTTTAGGGTCAGGGAAGGTAAAACACGGGGAAGGAGATGGGCCCGGGGCCCCCAAAATGCTGGCCCCAGAGAAATGAGGTCTTGACGCCTCGTCCCAGCGCCTTATAGGCTTGGGGCTCCTTTACCTTTACCTTAGATGGTGTCCTGAAACAGCCAGCCCACTTGGTGTCCCACAGTGAAGCAAGGACAACGGTGAGAAACAGCTTCAGAAAAACACGTCACTAGAAGAGGAAAAAGACGGCGTTCTTGAGCTAGATAGAGCAGCTCAAGTTGCCATCTCCACACTGCGAACAGGACATAATAATAATAATAATAATAATAATAATAATGTATGGAATTTATATAGCGCTGAATCTTGTAAAGCAACAAATCAAAGCGCTCAGATTTTACTTTAAGTCACGGCAGATTTCTCTCCGTGAAATTCGGGCTGCTCTCCCCGGGGAGAGCGGGAGAACGCGTCGCCACTTAGCGCTGCGCCACCCTTTCACCCTTTTTTTTTTTTTTTTTTTTTCTTTTTTTCTTCTGCAGCTGTATTTGTTTCCCTATCAGAGTGGCTTTTTTCTAAGAATTTTGCCAGGGACAACTCTCTTGTTGCCGTGGGTTTTTTTACGTGCGCTAAATAATTACGTGTAACACACGGGACCTCGGTTTATCGTCTCATCCAAAAGACTAGCGCCCAGACCACCACTCATGGTCTAATGGATGGGGGGAAAATTTCCGGTCCAAACGGGGTACGAACCGCCGCACACTTCAGACCCGGACTTTTCGCTTTCTAGACAGGCGCGTTACCTCTAGACCACCGATCCACCGCCAGCTCCTATCCCATCTCCACCGCTTTGAAATATCCCACCCTGACCAGTGCCCCTGTGGCACAGGCCCACAACCCCCCCTCCTACCCTATCCTGCAGTCCTGTCTGTCCTACCTTCAACACTGTGAGACACCAGACGTAGTGGCCCAGCCCTGTAGACAGAGCTCTGTCAGGAAAAACTGTAGGGACTGGCAGGGTCACGAGGACAGACTGCAGACATTGCCGTTCAGACCAGATTAAAACGTTTACATGGCCAGAGAGAGGAGGACAAGAAGGAGAAGAAGAAGAAGAAAAAGAACAACAACAACAAGAACAACAACAACAACAACAACAAGAAAAAGAAGGAACAACAACAACAACAAGGAGGAGGAAGAGGAGGAGAATGAGAAAAAGAAGAATGAAGAAGAAGAAGATTAATAGAAGGAGGAAGAGGAGGAGAAAGAAGAAGAAGAAAGAAGAACAAGGAGGAGGAGGAGGATGGGGATAATGATGAACAAGAACAAGAACAAAAAGAACAAGAAGTAAAACAAGAAGATGGTGTCATGTATGCAAAACCGTGTTTAACTGGACCAGCATCACGAACCACCCACTGAAGTAACCCAACAACAAACAACACAGCGCGAGGCCGTTTCCAGCTGGTAACAACGACGATGATGACTACAACGATGACTAGGAAGAGAAAGAAGCGCGCGAATGAATAAATAAGTGAAGAAAAGAAAAGAAACGAGTAAATGAATAATGCATAAAAAACACCCAGGTGGGACCACACTCGTGTAGGGTGTATTTTTCAGCCACTAGCACCTTGAGGCGACAATCCTCATCAATGAGGCAGGAGAGAGAAGAATGTGTCTGAGATCCCAGCTGAGCAGAGACACAGAGAGACAGAGAGGGAGAGAGAGAGAGAGAGGAGAGAGAAAAGAGAGAAGAGAGAAGATGTTTCATTGTCAGCCCTCTGCCCCCCGAGAAATAGTCGCTTCACACTGCTTCCAGCCTCCCTCTCAGTCTTCTCTCTCCTTCTCTTTCCCTCTCTCCTCTCCTCTCTCTCTCTCTCCACTCTCTCTCTCTCTCTCTCTCTCTCTCTCTCTCTCTCCCTTTCTCTCTCTCTCTCTCTCTCCTCTCTCCTTCTCTCTCACTCCGTTCTCTCTCCTCTCTCTCTCTCCTCCATCTCTCATCAATCTCTCATCCTTCTCTCTCTCTCTCTTCCCTCTCACTCACCTCTCCCTCTCTCTCTCCCACTCGTCTCTCTCTCTCCTCTCTCCCCTCTCTCTCTCTCATCAACGCAAGAGAATAAGCCTACAAAGAACAGCAGACTGGCAATTTAGAGAGGACTAGACTGCAATCGAGGACGGACTAGCTCAGTGCAGAGCACTCGCTTACCCCCAGCTAAGGTTTAAACAGCATCGAGCGTGGTTAACGCATTGGATGGGTGATTGGTTTGCGCACCTTGGCTTCAGCACAGTCCCCCAGTTCACCCGGCTGTAAATGAGTACCTGCCCTCTTTAGGGACAGGGAAGGTAAAGCAGTGAAGGAGAGGAGATGGGTGCTGCCCTCAATATACTGGCCCCTAGAGAAGTTGAGGTCTCTGATGCCTCACTCCCCTACGACCCACATAGGTTATGGGAACTCCATTACCTTCTTATGACTGTCATCATCATCATCAGCAGCAGTAGCAGCAACAGCAGCAGCAGCAGCAGCAGCAGCAGCAGCCAGCAGCAGCAGCAGCAGCAGTAGTAGTAGTAGTAGTAGTATAGTAGTAGAAGTGTAGTATGTAAGTATAGTAGGAAGTAGTAGTGGTGAGGTCATCAAGTCACCATGAACGGTCAGAAGTGAGGTGAAGGCACGGAGTGTAGCTTAACACCTGCAGGTGACAGTCAGTCTTCATCAATGAATCAAGAGAGGAGAAGGAGAAGGTGTCTGAATCAACCCCCTGTGGACAGAGAGACAGAGACAGAGAGAGGCAGAGACAGAGAGAGATGGAGAGACACAGAGACAGAGAGAGAAAGAAATCTGAATTCTGGGCAGGTTTAATGTACATTGGCCTCTGGCCACAATGCATACAGTGGGCAAGGCAAAAAGACAAATGAAGGAAACGAAATGCAAAAAGACATCGTCGCATTTTCCATCTAAGCCAGCTCTCCTGGTGGCATCACATCAAGTACATCATCCAAATAAACAAAGCAATAAGACGGTAAACCTTGAAAGTAAAACAGGAAGTCAATGCATATAAGACAATCAAAAGAGCGGCACATCAAGTGACCACAATGACTTATAATGGAAACAAGGAGTACAAGCAACAGCACAGTTACAAAATGTTTTTCTTTCGTCTGTTAATAGCATGAAAAACACACCTGGAGAGATTGTGTCGGTGATTTTCATTTGTTCCTTGAAGCAGTCTGGATAGATGCATGCATTTGGGTTCTTTAAGAAATTTATCTCGAAAATCTGTATGTAAACTGCAATCAAATATAAAGTGGCATTTATTTTCTACAGTGAGACAGACAGACAGAAAGAGAGGAAGACAGACTGCCTGCAGAGAATTAGCTGCTTCGGTCTGACTTTGCTGCAGTCTCCTCAATTCCCCTGGGTCATATCATGCCAACAGCTGGTGGTCCCATTCCAAGTCAAGTCAAATTCTTTATTTCAGAATTTTAAAAAGAAAACCTATTTTGCGTAGGGGACATGAATAGCTCAGTGGTCAGAGCACGCGCTTTCCCCCAGCTAAGGTTAAGCAGCATCGAGCGTGTTTACCACTTGGATGGGTGACCGTTTGCGCACCTTGGCTCAGTATAATCCCCCAGTTCACCCAGCTGTAAATGGGTACCTGCCTCTTTAGGGACAGGGAAGGTAAAGCAGTGAGGGAGAGGAGATGGGCGCCGCCCTCAATATGCTGGCCCTTTGAGAAGCTGAGGCCTCTGACTCCTGACTACCCAACGACCGCATAGGTTATGGGACACCTTTACTCTTTTACACGCTAGTTTACTTACGTATGTCTTTGGAAGACAAAAGAAAGGACAGACATCAGTAGAGTAGAAAGAGGACAAGATGGGGGGAGGAGGAGGAGGAGGAAAAAAGAGGACAGATGACGAGGAGGAGATGAGGAATAAATGACTGAAGAAGGAAGAGGAAGGAGAGAAGAAAGAGGAGAAGAAGGAGGAGGGGAAGGAGGAGGAGAATGAGAAAAAGAAGTAAAGAAGGAGGAGCAGGGGAAAAGAAGAAGAAAAAGTAGCAGTAGCAGTAGTGGTAGTAGTAGTGGTAGTAGTAGTAGTAGCAGCAGCAGTAGCAGTAGTAGTAGTAGCATTAGCAGCAGTAGTGGTAGTAGTAGTAGTAGTAGTAGTAGTAGAAGCAGCAGCAGCAGCAGCAGCAGTAGCAGTAGTAGTAGTAGTAGCATTAGCAGCAGAAGTGTAGTAGTAGTAGCAGTAGCAGCAGCAGCAGCAGCAGCAGCAGCAGCAGCAGCAGCAGTAGAATTGCAAAATAAGGTAAAGGTGTCCCATAACCTATGCGGTCGATGGGGAGCGAGATTCAGAGACCTCAGCTTTTCTAGGGGCCAGCATATTGAGGGCGGCGCCCATCTCCTCTCCCTCGCTGCTTTACCTTCCCTGACCGTGAAGAGGGCAGGCACCCATTGACAGCTGGATGAACTAGGGGACTGTTTGAAGCCAAGGCGCACGAACTGTGTCACTCGTCCAAAAGGTAACCACGCTCAACGCTGCTTAACCCTAGCTTGTGGAGAGCGAGTGCTCTGACCACTGAGCTATCCCGTCCCCTGACATCATTGAATAGATAAAATGGGGAAAATGGCTGAAAGAAGTGGCTAATGAATGAATAAATCATGAACATCCAGAGGAGGGGGTAGGAGGGGGCTCAATTAGGAAAGGATGTATTCTTCAGTCTCTTAACACTTTTGGGGTAGCGGTTTTTATCAATTAGAGCAAGGGAGAAGAATTGTGTCTGAGACCCTAGCTGAGGTGAAGGAGAGAGAGAGAGAGAGAGATGTTTTCATTATCACTTCTGCCTGCCCCACTGAGAAAGAGCTGGTGTGTGTGTGTGTGCGTGTATGGTGTGTGTGTGTGTGTCTGTCTCTCTGTATCTGTGTCGGCCTCTCTCTCTGGATCTGTATGTAGTATGTATGTCTCTCTCTCGTTCATTCATTCATCTATTCTCTCTCTCTCTCCTCCTCTCTCTCTCTCTCTCTCTCTCCTCTCTCTCTCTCTCTCTCCTTCTCAATCATTCCTTCTCACTCATTCTCACTCATCTTGTCATTCATTGGTGTGTGTCTCTCTCTACACACCACTGCACTCACTACGCTGCACTGAACTACACTGCATTGCACTATACTACACTGCACTATACTACACTGCACTACACACACTACACTGCACTACACACACTACATGCACTGCACTACACTACACTGCATACACTACACTGCACTACACTGCACTTCACTACATTACACTACACACACTACACTGCACTGCACTACATTGCACTGCACTACACTACACTGCACTGAACTGCACTACACACACTACCTGCACTGCACTACACTGCACTACACTATACTACACTACACTGCACTGCACTACACTACACTACACTGCACTACACTACACCATACAGTTGCAGTAAACCTTCCATACAGTTGCAGTAAACAAGATTCAATCAACACCTACCAAACTGGAATGTGGAGTCCCACAGGGATCAGTTCTCGGCCCTGTTTTTTTCATTCTCTACACTGCTCCTCCTCTTTCACACATAATAAATGGTCATCAGATCAACCATCATTTTTTATGCAGATAACTCTCAAATTCTTTGCAGTGATACTCCTGAAAATCTGCCTTCTCTCTTGATTAATATGTCCTACTGCCTTCAAGATATCCAAATTTGGATGATATAGAACAAGTTACAGCTAAATGCAGATAACACCAAAGCCATGCTTGTAGGGACCAAGCACAAACTCTCTTCCATCACAACAGCTTCAAAAGAATTCGGCATTACGTCTGTCCCTCTATCCACTGCTGTGAAATATCTGGGGGTCGTTATAGACAACACACTCTCCATGCTAAAATTAATCACCCAAACCTGCCAGTTGTGCTACTATCAATTGCGCGCATCAGTGCAGTTTGAAAGTACCTGTCCACTGATTCAACATTCAAACTAGTCACGTCTCTCATTTTCTCACGTCTGGACTATTGCAATTCTCTTCTGGCTGGTCTGCCAGCTTCATCTATCCACTCCCTTCGACGTTTTCAAAACTCTGCAGCTCGCACTACTCCTCAGAAAGAAAAAATCTGAGCACATTACTCCTCTCTTGCGATCTCTCCGCTGGTCGCCTGTGCCACAGAGAGTAAACTATAAGATCAGAACCCTCTGTTACAAATGCCTCCATAAAACAGCACCTTCCTACTTCTGTGAATGTCTTCACCTGTACACTCCTTCTCGTTCCCTTCGCTCTGCTGCAGATACCTTGTGCTTAAGAATACCTAGATTCAACCAGTCCACCGTTGGCCGTAGCTCTTTCTCTATTTCTGGTCCATCGATCTGGAATGACCTCCCTCTCTCCCTTCGCCAAAAGCCTTCTTATAACGCTTTTAAATCCGGCCTCAAGATACATTTGTTTTAATTCTAAGATTCTCCTCTCTTGCTCCATTTCATTTTTGTCCCTGCCCTCAACAGCCCAAACCCCATCACCCTGCCGGAGTGTACAACCTTTATGTGTGCGTGTGTGTGCGTGCGTGCGTGCGAGCGTGTGTGTATACATATAGTATTGTACTGCGATTCAAGAGTAGATAATGTGGCGCTTGATTGTTTTTGCAAGACTAGAGCATATAATTCCATGAATTTTATACCATACATGCACTACACTACAGAGTAGTCTAGAGTTTCATTATCTATGATTAGGGGTAGTTTTTAGAAAACATAATATAAATATGCACCAAGTCAGTCCCCCCCCCCCCCCCCATATATATATATATATACATATATACATAATATATAGATCTAGATGTTATAGATAGTTAGATAGATAGATATAGGGGTATAGATATATATATAGAAAAAATATGGGGACGGGACAGCTTAGAGGTCAGAGCACTCGCTTTCCCCCAGCCAAGGTTAAACAGTATCGAGCGTGGTTACCAGTTGGATGGGTGACCGTTTACACGCCATGACTTCAGTACAGTCCCCCAGTTCACTCTCTCACTCACTCAGTCCCATGTCTCAAAGGACGTAGGGGGGACATGAGAAGACGCGACAGAGATCTTTTTCCATGCTTCACGATCCTGTGTGGCTAGTAGAAGGTGTTGCAGGGGTTGGGCGGTCCATTCTTTGATGTTGTCAACCCATGATTTCTTTTGGCGGCCTCTTCTTCTCTTGCCTTCAACTGTTCCCTGCAGGATGGTTTTTGCTAAGGTGTTGTGTCTTGTGGTGTGACCAAACCACATCAGTTTTCTCCTCTTTATGGTGGAGAGCAGAGGTTCTTGGGGTCCCACACGCTTTTTGATTTCTTCTTTCAAATAGTTGTTGGTCTTGTGTTCTTTGTATGATATTTTGAGGAGTCTTCTGTGGCACTTGTTCTCGAATGCTTGGATTCTCCTCTCTAGCTCTGCTGACAGAGTCCATGATTCACAGCCATATAGGAGGATAGATATCACGAGGATTTGTAAGGTGATATTTGGTGCAGAAGCTGATGTGTTGCTTCTGATGATCCTCTCGAGTCTGGCTAGAGCAGATGTTGCTGTTGCAATGCGAGCTTTCACTTCATTGTTTGATGTGCCATCTTTTATTAGGATGGAGCCTAAGTATTTGAGTTCACCCAGCTATAAATAGATACCTGCCCTCTTTAGGGTCAGGGAAGATAAAGCAGCGAACGAGAGGATATGGGCGCCGCCCTCAATATGCTGGCCCCTAGAGAAGTGAGGTCTCTGAAACCTCGCTCCCCTACGACCACATAGGTTATGGGACTCATCTACCTTACATATATTAAATCTATGAAAATTATATATATACACAGACACACTGTGTGTGTTAGAGGCGGCCTTAGCGGGAGAACGTGATCCTGTATGGAGCGACAAGCTCTCTCGACCCCCCCCCCACCTCTATCCCCTACCCCCATCCCCCACGCCCATCCCCACCCCACCCCACCCTCCCCACCCCACACCCCGAGAGCAGGCTGAATTTCACGGCAGAGAAACCTGCCAAGTTCTGAACTCGGACACAGTCATACACTGTACGCTACGTGTCGTGTGAGGCGTCCTTTAGCGGTGGACGTGGTGGTGTGACGGAGTGACGGGACAGGCGAGTAATGGCCTGTCACCCTCTGTCCTGTCTCCGCTCTCACCGGTCAGCCTGAAGGTCACCTGCACGCAGGGATCAGGCAGACAGGGGACTGTGGGCTCCTCCACCAGACACTATTACAGCTGAACTGAACCTCTCCATTTTATTTTTTTACAGAATACAGATAGAGGGGGGGGGGGAGAGGAGGGAGGGTTAAAAATATACCCCTTATCACCATCATATCATCCTTATAACGTCATGTCATCCTTATCACCATCATATGACCCTTATAACCATCACATGACCCTTATCTCCATCATATCATCTTATCACCATCATATGACCCTTATCACCATCTTAATTATCACCATCTTATCACCATCATATCACACTTACATTCCCTTATCACCATCATATTACTTTTATCACCAATATTGCACCCTCATCACCATCATATTACCTTTATCACCAACATTGCACCCTCATCACTATCATATTACCTTTATCACCAATATTGCACCCTCATCACCATCATATTACCTTTATACCAATATTGCACCCTCACCACCATCATATTACCTTTATCACCAATATTGCACCCTCATCACCATCATATTACCTTTATCACCAATATTGCACCCTCATCACCATCATATTACCTTTATCACCAACATTGCACCCTCATCACTATCATATTACCTTTATCACCAATATTGCACCCTCATCACCATCATATTACCTTTATCACCAATATTGCACCCTCATCACCATCATATTACCTTTATCACCAATATTGCACCCTCATCACCATCATATTACCTTTATCACCAACATTGCACCCTCATCACCATCATATTACCTTTATCGCCAATATTGCACCCTCATCACCATCGTATTACCTTTATCACCAATATTGCACCCTCATCACCATCGTATTACCTTTATCACCAATATTGCACCCTCATCACCATCGTATTACCTTTATCTCCAATATTGCACCCTCATCACCATCGTATTACCTTTATCGCCAACATTGCACCCTCATCACCATCATATTACCTTTATCGCCAATATTGCACCTCATCACACATATTACCTTATCGCCAATATTGCATCCTTATCACCATCATATTACCTTTATCACCAATATTGCACCCTCATCACCATCATATTACCTTTATCACCAATATTGCACCCTCATCACCATCATATTACCTTTATCGCCAATATTGCATCCTTATCACCATCATATTACCTTTATCGCCAATATTGCACCCTCATCACCATCATATTACCTTTATCACCAATATTGCACCCTCATCACCATCATATTACCATTGTCGCCAATATTGCACCCTTATTACCATCATATTACCTTTATCACCAATATTGCACCCTCATCACCATCATATTACCTTTATCGCCAATATTGCATCCTTATCACCATCATATTACCTTTTCCGCCAATATTGCATCCTTATCGCCATCATATTACCTTTATCACCAATATTGCACCCTCATCACCATCATATTATCCACATCGTCATAGCTTCGATTTGTTTGTTTTACATAATTCATCGCTATATAAATTCCATATATAATTATTATTATTATTATTATCACGTCATCCCTATCATCGAGGTGAATGAAGAGAGGAGAGGCTTGTGAAGAAATGGAATAGACAGGCAAAGATGCCGACATTGCAGTACGGTAAATCTACACCCTTAAGAAGATTAAGAGAGAAGCCTGTAAACAGAAAGATATCCAGGGAGGGAGGAAGGGAGAGAAAGAGAGGGAGGGAGGGAGATAGATAGATAGATAGATAGATAGAAGATAGATAGAGATAGAGATAGATAGATAGATAGATAGAAAAAGAGAGAGAGGGGAGAGGGAGACAGACAGATAGAGAGGAGAGAGAGAAAGAGAGACAAAGACAGACAGCAGACGGACGGAGGAAATATTTATTTATTTATTTATTCTTTTAAATCGATGATAATGGACTAAGCACTCATGTGCTTTTTTACATCGAGTCCCCGTGTGTATGCACACAGAGGGATAGAGAGAGTCAAACACACACACACGCACACAGACACATACACGCATACACAGGAACACACGCACACACACACGCGCGTACGCACGCACGCACGCACACACAAAGTGGTGGAGGGAGAGACAGACAGACAGACGGACACAAACACAGAGAGACAGAGAAAAACGGAGGGGAGAGAGAGACAGAGTGAGACAGATGTCTAAAACATAAACCCAACTACAGAAAGAAAAAAAAAGAAAAATTCAATGACATGGCAATGAAAAAAAGGGGGAGAAAAAATTCTGAAAGGAGAAACAGAAAAACAAGAACAGGCAAAGAAGAAAAAAAAAATGTACCGCGGAACTATTAAATGCATTGCGAAAAAAAAATAGGAAAAAAATTCCCCGCATGTAAAAATATTCTTTTAAAAGAAAAAGATAGAAAGAAAAACGAAACAACAATTGTGTTAAGAAGGATGCATGCATATACATAAGAAGGATAATGAGAAAGTGTCCAGGAAAAACGAAAGAAAGAACTTCTTCTTCTTCTTCGTCTTCGTCTTCGTCTTCGTCTTCTTCTTCGTCTTCTTCTTCTCTTTCTTCTTCTTCTTCTTCTTCTTCTCGTCTTCTTCTCTTTCTTCGTCTTCGTCTTCTTCTTCTTCTCTTTTTGTTGTTCTTCTTCTTCTCTTCTTTTCTTTTTCTTCTTCTTCTTCTTCTTCGTCTTCGTCTTCTTCTTCTTCTTCTCTTCTTCTTCTTCTTCTCTTCTTCTCTTCGTCTTCGTCTTCTTCTCTTTCTTCTTCTTCTTTTTCTTCTTCTTCTTCTTCTTCTTCTTCTTCTCTTCTTCTTCTTCTTCTTCTTATTCTCCTTCTTCTTTGCAATTCCTCTTCTTTTTCTTCGCAATTTTTCTTTTCTTCTTTCAATAGCATAATTATTATTATCATTTTTATTGTTGTTTTTGTAGTTTTATTGTTGTTTTTGTAGTTTATTATTATATTGTATTATTATTACTATTATTATTCTGCTTCTTTTTCTTTTTCTTCTTCTTCTTCTTCTTCTTCTTCTTCTCTTTCGTCTTCTTCTTCTCTTTCGTCTTCTTCTTCTTCTTCTTCTTCTTCTTCTTCGTCTCCTCCTCCTCGTTGTCCTTGTTCTTCTTCCTTTTCGTCGAACCCTCAGTCAGCAACTATTGTTGTCTGTTATATGAGTGGAAATGCGTTGCGCTGCCATTAAGCGCCTGACAAGTAAGGCCTAGCGCATCCGACTTGAGTATGGAAGAGAACTGTTATCTTTTAAGTCTTTCTGATGGGAAAAAAAGGCAGGAGATTGGACGGAAAATGCTACAAAAAAAACAAGAAGGAGGTGACAGGAAGAAAAGGAACAAGCAGAAACCACAAAGAGAGGGATAGAAAAGAGGGAATTCCTAGCTCAGAATTTCCAGAAGTGGCAGAATGCTTTTTACACTGACAGGCTCCACGGTATCCCTACGAGGGTAGAAAGAAAGAAAGAAAGAAAGAAAGAAAGAAAGAATGAATGAAATGAATGAATGAATGAATGAATGAATGAATGAATGAATGAATGAATGACTTGACTTCTCTCTTAACTCCTTGAGCAGTCCTTGGGATAAATCGGGGCAGAGTGCCGTGGGTGACATGTACATGGCGGAGCCCATATTTTCTCCAGATGGTAAGGCGCATGCTTGGTATGTGTGTGTGTGTCAACTAGGCTAGTAGCCATACTGGCAAATTCTTCAATACAAAGTAGATGGGGTTTTGGCATATGTGCCAGAAGTATCGTATTGTATAGCATTAGTCGCGGCAGATTTCTCTGTGTGAAATTCGGGACTCTCTTCCTGAGAAGACTTCGTACGCATTTTGTTTTATTGCAGTTTAGTTTTGGTGTGGTGTGTGAGTGTAGTGTAGTGTAGTGTAGTGTAGATGTAGTGTAGTGTACCACTTAAAGTCGCGGCAGATTTCTCTGCGTGAAATTCGGGACTCTCTTCCTGAGAAGACTTCGTACGCATTTTGTTTTATTGCAGTTTAGTTTTGGTGTGGTGTGTTGTAGTGTAGTGTAGTGTAGTGTAGTGTAGTGTAGTGTAGTGTAGTGTACCACTTTAAGTCGCGGCAGATTTCTCTGCGTGACATTCGCACCTCAGTTCCTGAGAAGACTCCGTATGGAGTTGGTTTTATTGCAGGCTAGTGCATTTTATTTATTTATTTTATTGTATTCTTTTATTTCGAGGATAATGGAATAAGCACTCGTGTGCTCTTTTTCATCCAGTCCCCGTGCGTATGCAGTTTTGTAAATGTTGTCATCCGTTCCCACCGGCACACAATGTATAGTGTAGCGTAGTGCTGTGCAGTGTAGTGTAGTGTAGTGCAGTGTAGTATGGTGTAGTGTAGTGTAGTGTAGTGTAGTGTAGTGTAGTGTAGTGTATACCGCTTTAAGTCACGGCAGATTTCTCTGCGTGACATTCGGGCTACCCTTCCCGGAGGTCAGCGCGTCGCCACAAGAGCAGCGCCACCCATTATTTTATTTCTCTTCTTGTCTGCATGTGTATTTCATTCCCTATCACAGTGGCTTTTCTTCCCACAGAATTTTGCCAGGGAAAACTCTCTTGTTCCCGTTGATTCTTTTACGTGCGCTAAATACGTATTACACACGGAACCTCGTTTTATCGGCTCATCCGAAAGACTAGCACAAAAACCACCAGTCACGGTTTAAGGGATGGAGGAAAAGTTTCGGGCCCAAACGGGGATCAAACCGCCACACACTTCGAACCTGGACGTTTGGCTTTCTAGGCAGAAGGGTTACCTCTAAACCACTGATCCACTTTGGTTAACAATTTCATCTGAACGGCTGTATGGGAGTCGATGTTGTATGTTTAAAGTCTGTTCACATTTAGTGACATTATATATTATGGAAGTCGAATCGGTTCCCTCAATGTTAACTCCAGTGGAGCAAATCTCCCAGGAAGAACACCTCACCCCTCCTTCACTTTACCTTCAGAGAATGTCACGTTCTTAATATTTGGCTTTGCCCCGCCCCAAAGAAAAGGAATTTACACAAGAAAACCCGCCAGATAAAAAAAAAGGAAAGAAGGGAACAGAGGGACAATACACAAAAAAACACAGAAAGAAAGAAAACCAAGATTATGGAGAAGGTTTGGTGTGATCGATAAAATCCAATCTCATTTCCCCCCACTTCTTCTTCTTCGAACCCCCAGACAACAACTACTGGTTTCTGTCATAGGAGCCTAAATGTATTGTGCTGCCGTTAAGCACCTGACAAGTCAGGCCTAGCGCATCCAACTTCGGCGTGGGAGAGAACTGCTTTCTTTTAAGTCTTTCTGGTGGGGAAAAAAGGGTGAAGGAGAATGGACCAAGAAGGCCAGAATATAGACGAGAGAAGGAAGGAACAGGAAGACAAGAAAGAAGGCAGAAACTACATAGAGAGGGATAGAAAAGGGGGAATTCCTAGCACAGAATTTCCAGAAGGTGGCAGGATGCTATTTATACTGACAGGCCCCCGGCATCCTCACATGGGAAGTTAACCATTTATTTGAATGGCTTTATGGAAATCGAATATGTGCCGATGTTAACTCCAGTGGAAAAAAACCCACCTAGGTGCACCTTCAAGTATCATCAGAAAGTGTCATGTTCTAACCAATTAATTGTCCCGCCCCCCATAAAAAAGAAATATACAAAGAAAACCCGCCAGACAGAAAAGAAATACGTAAAGGGTAATGGTGTTCCCATAACCTATGCGGTCGTTAAGGAGCCAGATATCAGAGACCCCAGCTTTCTCCAGGGGTCAGCATATTAAGGGCGTCACCCATCTCCTCTCTCTCTCTCTCTCTCTCTCTCTCTCTCTCTCTCTCTCCTCTCTCTCTCTCTCTCTCTCTCTCTCTCTCTCTCTCTCTCTCTCTCTCGCTGCGTTTACCTTCCTTGTCCCCTAAAAGAAGAAGCAGCAGTAGCAGAAGAGCAGGAACAAGAACAAGAAATGGAATTTATTTAGCGCTATATCTTGCAAAAAACAAACCAAAACGCTTCCATTCAACCCACTCCTACACATGCAGCCAACAATGATTTTAATCAATTCAAATGTACATACATACACACACACGCACATGTTATACACTTCAGCAGGGTGATGGCAATTTTGGCTGATGGTTCAGTGAAAGAGAGCCGGTACCCATGTACAACTAGGGGACTGTACTGAAGCCAAGGCGGTCAAACGGTCACCCATCCACTTGGTAACCACGCTCGATGCTGCTTAACCTTAGCTTGGAGAAAGCGAGTGTTCTGACCACTGCGCTATCCTGTCCCTTAAAAGAAATGAAGAAGAGCACTACACCACACACACATACACACACACACACACACACACAACAACAACAACAACAACAACAACAACAACAACAACAACAACAACGTCAAAAGAAAGATTATGGAAGAGAGTTCAGTGGGGTCGATAAAATTCAATCTCATTGTCCCTCTCTCTTCTTCCTCTTCTCTCTCTCGTCTCTCTCTTCTCTCTCTCTCTCTCTCTCTCTGTGTCCTTCCTCTCTCTCTCTCTCTCTCTCTCTCTCTCTCTCTCTCTCTCTCTCTCTCTTGGTGTGTGTTGTTGGAAGAAGAAGGAGGAGGAGGAGGAGTGAAATCAATGCCTTAAATTAAAAGACGAGGCTGCACTGGCCAAGTCGATCAGACGCCATTAACTCCCCTTGTTCGCTTTCTTGTGCTGTCGTGACATTTTATAGGGTGTGAGGAAGCCACTGTGTGGGGGTGCTGGTGTGGGTGTTGGTGGGGTGTTGTTGGGGTGTGGGTGTTCGTGGGGTGTTCGTGGGGTGTTGATGGGTGGGCGGGAGTGTAGGTGTGTGGGAATAGAGTCAAAGTCAATCTTTTATTTTCAGCTGGTAATTGAATAAGGTAGGTGAGTGTGTGTGTGTGTGTGTGTGTGTGTGGTGTGTGTGTGTGTGTGTGTGTGTGTGTGTGTGTGTTTCTATTTCGAGGATAATGGAATAAGCACTTATGTACTTTTTTTTACATCGAGTCCCCGTGTGTATGCGGTTTAGTAGTGTGTGTGTGTGTTCTTTTATTTCGAGGATTATGGAATAAGCACTTATGTGCTTTTTTTCATCGAGTCCACGTGTGTATGCAGTTGTGTCTGTGTGTATGCGTGCGTGCGGTGTGTGTGTGTTTGGCGCGCGCGCTTTTTCTATGTTTTATGTTACTTGGCGGTATGTCTCCTCTCTCCTTCCCTGTTCTTCTTTCCTTTCTACATTATTTTTTTAAAATATTCTTTCTTCTTTTTTTTTTTCCCTTTCCTTCTGTGTAAGGCGCGGTTTTGTGCGCGCGTCCCGCAGTGTGGTGGTGTGTGTGCGCGCGCGCGTCCCGCATCATGTTTGGGGAGGTTGTATGTTTTTTGTGTTTTTAAAAAATAATTTTCCCCTAGACTCATTGTTTTACAGGCATCCCTTGTGCAAGCCATTGTAATTTCCCCGAGGTCTGGTTTTTTGTGTTGTGGCTGTAGGGGGCTGCATGAAAGTATCGTTTTTTAAAATTAATGGGTTGATTTTATGGGGAAAAGTTGTGGGGTTTTTCGAGAGATTGCTTTTGTTTAAGTTTGGGGCTTTCACCTACAGATTCAGAAACACGTACAACAAACGAAAGAACACACACACGCGCGCGCCCACACAAAACACACACACCCACCACACACAAAAACACACACACACACACAACCACAACACACACACACACACACACACACACATTCGTTACACCGACTCCACTTTTCCCAAAAGTCCTTATGGTGAGACTATAAACCGAGGTCCCATGTGCAAACGCACGCAGAACATCTTGAGCACACGTTAAAACATGTTCCACTTTTCGAAAGAGTAGGCCATTTGTGCTGTGGGAACAGGGAGATAAGATTTATAAAACCGCATGTACACGGGGACTGGATAAAAAATGTAGTGATTATTCCATTATATTCAAAATATGTTTTTAAATGAACAGAAGTTTAAAAAATGAATGAATAACCATTTTTAACATACACCCCACCCCCACCCCCCACTCCAACTCCCACTCATAAAATTAAGTGCTTTGATTTGTTTTTGCAAGATATAGCACTATACAAATTCCATTTTTATTATTGTTATTATTTAATAATAATAAATAATATTACATGGAATTTATATAGCTAACAAGTCTGAAAAATGCTTTGGGAATTGAGGCCATACATTAACATCGTGATGAGAAAGTGGGAAATGATCATCAAAATGAGGATTGCTTGTGTTGCTACAGTGTTGACCCCGCGTATTGTGGTGAGGAAGCTTAGCAGACGACAAAGGACAGAGGGGGGTACAGTGTTTGCTGAAGAAAAAAAATAATTTAACTTCAAACCTGCCGAATTTGTTCGCATTGTAGATCCTGAGTTGTTTAGTCAGGGGCTAGCCTGTCACAAAACCGTGTTTTTTTATTTCTGTGGATGCCTTTAGTAACTGCAGTACGAAGGCAAGAGTGATATGATTATAAAGGAAATAGAAGGAAAGGGGGACACAATCTAACTGTAGTGTGTAACTTAATCTCACCCGAAGGACTTTTGGGGGAGTGGAGTCGTACTCGTTTAAGCTTCCGAGGGGGGGGGGGGGGGGGGGGGGGGGGGGAGGCGAAATCTCCTTGAACCTCGGTCATCAAGACATGAGCACAACGCTCCAACCACCAGGCTATTCCGCCCCGCCAAAGGATGAAGTTTTGAGTCCCAACTAGATAAAGGTAAAGGAGTCCCATAACCTATAAGGTCGTAGGGGAGCGAGGCGTCAGAGACCTCACTTCTCTAGGGCCAGCATATTGAGGGCGGCGCCCATCTCCTCTCCCTCGCTGCTTTACCTTCCCTGACCCTAAAGAGGCAGGTTCCCATTTACAGCTGGGGGAACTGTACTGAAGCCAAGGCGCGCAAACGGTCACCCATCCAAGTGGTAACCACGCTCGACGCTGCTTAACTTGGCTGGAGGAAAGCGAGTGCTCCTACCACTGAGCTATCCCCAACTAGCATAAGACTATAAACCAGGGTTCCGTGGGCGTGTGCATGCACGCATACGTTGCGCACAGAGTACAAACACATCCATCTTTTGTTTTGTAAAAAAAAAAAACATGACAAAATAGTCGAGCAGTTATGGCAGGTAATATGGATGACTTCAACATACCTAGCATGCAATTTGTGACTCGGAGAAAGATGGGCTGCGCCAGGTTTTAGCTTTATCCAAGACAGACGAAGAAGAGAAAGAAGACTGAGCGAGGAAGAAGAGGAGAAGAAGGAAGAAGACGATTTGTCTTGTGTTGCGTAATGAGCAGAGACAGGCTGCAACAAGCAAAAGGCAGGGCTGTCTGTCTGTCTGCATGGTGGCAGGTTATGTGGGTGTGTGTTGTGTGTTTGGGAGGGGATGAGGTGAGTGGGTGAGTGTGAGGGTGTGTGTGGGGGGGGGGGGGGGGGGGGGGGAAGGGTGTCGGTGAGGGTGTGTGTGTGTCTGCGTATAGGGAAGTTGGGGCAGGGCGGGTTTAGTGTGTGTGCATGCGTGTTTCTGTGTGTCTTGTCTGTCTGTCTGTCTGTCTCTCTGTCTCTCTCTCTCTCTCTCTCTCTCTCTCTCTTCTCTCTCTGTCTCTCTCTCTCTCTCTCTCTCTCTCTCTCTCTCTCTCTCTCTCTCTCTCTCTCTCTCTTCTCTCTCTCTCTCTCTCTCTCTCTCTCTCTCTCTCTCTCTCTCTCTGCTTTGGGGGGGGGGGAGTGGTTGTTGGGGGGGAGCTGTTTTGAAACGGGTTATTTCCCCTTGTTTTTATTGTAAGACTGTATAAGTATTGGGTTATTATTATTAAGATGTATCCCTAACGGGCGGGGACTGGATGTAAAAAAGCACATATGTGCTTATTCATTATCCTCGAAATAAAAGAATTTGTCATTGTCATTGTCTCTCTCTCTCTCTGCCTGTCTGTCTGTCTCTCTTTCTCTCTCTCTCTCTCTCTCTCTCTCTCTCTCTCTCTCTCTCTCTCTCTCTCTCTCTCTCTCTCTCTCTCTCTCTCTCTCTCTTTTTATTGTGTGGATGCATGGGTATTAAAATTATTTCATTATCATGACATATAATTTGAAACGAATGTAATCTAAAATGAGTGTTGATGGGATCGCATACTGTTTTGGGAATTATGTATTGGATATTATCTCTGAAATACACACACACACTCTCTCCGTCTCTCTCTCACCTTTTATCGTCTCGCTTATAGTTATAGTGTATCCTGATGAAGGATTCATATTTTATATTTTCAATACTTTATTGGACTTGCCTCTGTACTTAAGTTTTAATGAGTGCCCTATTTCAATATCTTATAGTTATGTGTAACAAGTATGTGTACCATTTGACATTGTGTAGATGTTTATCTTTATGACTTATTAAGTTTGGTTGTGTTATTTTTCTTGGCTCTGTTGTTGTTCTTGTTGTTGTTGTTTGTCTGTTTTTTCTCTTTTATCTTCTTCTGTTGGTTTGGTTTTTCTTTCTCTTTTGTTTGTTTGTTTTGGTTAGGGCTTTTTTGGGGGGTGGGGGTGGGGGGTGGGTATTTTAGGGTTTTCTTTTATTTGCTTGCTTTGGGGGGGGGGGTGGTTGTTGGGGGGGAGCTGTTTTGAAAGGGTTATTTCCCCTTGTTTTTATTGTGAGACTGTATAAGTATTGGGCTATTATTATTAAGATGTATCCCTAACGGGCGGGGACTGGATGTAAAAAGGCACATATGTGCTTATTCATTATCCTCGAAATAAAAGAATTTGTCATTGTCATTCTCTCTCTCTCTCTCTCTCTCTCTCCTCTCTCTCTCCTCTCCTCTCTCTCCTCTCTCTCTCTCTCTCTCTCTCTCTCTCTCCTCTCTCTCTGCCTGTCTGTCTGTCTGTCTGTCTCTCTGACTGTCAGTATGTTGGAAAACTTGTAAGCTGGAACCGACATTCTCAGTTATCTCATTTAGTTACGGAGTTTTGTTAAGTTGACTTGTCAGTCAATGTTGTCACCCTAAAACCAAACAAAAAATATTATTTGCACATAGTTAAGTTCTGGCACAGCACAAAGAACTATGGGAAGAGCTTTCAAGCCTTCAAAACCTTGAAGAAATTTTTTTTAATTTTTCGTTCTTCGGCTAGAGCTCCGAGGTTCAGCACTGGTGAGATTTCTGCGTATGCTACCGATTTTGCCCACCATCATCAGCATTCCGACTTTGGGGATGCATGCTAGGTATGGTCGTGTTTCCGTGACCCACCGAACGCTGACATGAATGATGCGATCTTTAACGTGCACATTTTTCATCTTCTGCATGTGTCTGTATATATTCACGAAGGAAATTAAAGCACTGGCAGGTCTGCACTTAAAAGATGACCTGGAAGATCGTGAAAATCCCCCGCCCTTCATTCACGAGACACCGCAGAGATTTGAACCCACGACTTCATGGACCCATGAGATGAAGTCGAACGGTCTTAACCACTCGACTATAGCGTCTGTCAGATTACTGTAGAGCTATTTCCATTTCAGTATTTTGGTTTTTTTACCGTCTCATCATCATCATTGTGAAAAGGCGTTAAATAAATATTTTTTAAAAACACAACTCATCAGAGTCCTTTCAAAAGGACTTTCAAAGGGATTTTGTAAAGGACTTTCAAAGGAATTTTCAAAAGTACTTTCAAAAGGGATTTTGAAAAGGACTTTCAAAAGGGATTTTGAAAAGGACTTTCAAAGGAACTTTCAAAAGGACTTTCAAAGGAACTTTCAAAGGAACTTTTAAAAGGACTTTCTAAGGTATTTTTAAAAGGACTTTCAAGGGAACTTTCAAAAGGACTTTCAAAAGTATTTTCAAAAGGACTTTCAAAGGAACTTCAAAAAGGACTTTCAAAGGAACTTTCAAAGGAACTTTCAAAAAGGACTTTGATCTTCCAATTAAAAAAAAGAACCTTCCCATCCAAAAGTAAAAGTGTTCGCCCGATTCTTGACCCACCCCGTGATTCTTCTTCTTGTTGTTGTGGTAGTTCTCAACAACAAAAAATAGAATGGAATTTCTGGCTTGCAGAGGAGAAACACACTGAAGACACGCTGTGTTTTATCACAGAAAAGAGGACGGAGTTTTCGGGCCAGCAGACGAGCACTGAAGAAAAGTATTTATCAAAGACCAAGATTGCGGGATTTCTGGCGGTAGGAGCACGGCAGAAATATTGTTCTGGGTCAGCGCAGTTGTGAAACAGGCCTGTAGGTAATGGAAGACAGCAAGCAAGCGAGCGAGCAAGCAAGCGTGAGAAAGGGGGTATTATTACGTTCAAGGGTCGCAGCCTTTGATGGTCTGTGCGTGTGTGTGTGTGTGGGGGGGGGGGGGGGGGGGGTTGGAAGGGGGGGGGGAGGGTGTGAGCGTGTAGGTGGGTGTGATGGTGTATATGTGTGTGTGTGTGGGGGGGGGGGGGGTGGGCGGGGGTTAATGTGTGTTAGTGTATGTGTGAGTGTGTGTCTGTGTGTGTGTCTGTGTGTCTGTGTGTGTTTTTTAATTTTATTCTTTTAGTTCGAGGATAATGGAATAAGCACTTATGTGCGTTTTTTTTACACCCTGTCCCCGTGTGTATGCGGTTTTGAAAATTTTGTCATCTGTCCCCACCGGCACACAATGGCCTACGCTTCCGAAAAGTGGAACGGGTTTTAACGGGTTCGCAAGATGTTCTGCGTGCGTTCGCGTTCGCACACGGGACCTCGGTTTATAGTCTCATCCGAAGGACTTTTGGGGAGAGCGGAGTCTGCACTGATGTTAACTCCAAGGGAAAAATCCTCTTTGACTTTGTGTTTGTGAGTGTGTGTGTGCGTGCGTGCGTGTGTGTTGTGTGTTGTGTTTAGTGTGTCTGTATGGGCGTGTGTTGTGTGTGTATTAGTGTGTGTGTGGGGGGGGGGGGGTGGCACAGTCTTTGCTGTGGTGAATGTATAGTATGAATGACATGATGAGTGTCGGTCATTGAAAGTGTTAGCGGAAAGTGACTTGTATCATAGTCTCTCGGTCTGTGTGCGTGTTTGTCTGTCCCTCTCTCTCTCTCTCTTCTCTCTCTCTTCTCTCTCCTCTCTCTCTCTCTCTCTCTCCTCTCTCTCTCTCTCTCTCTCTCTCTCTCTCTCCAGTCGCTCTCTTTCTTCTCTCTCTCTCTTTGTATCTCTGTCTCTGTGTCTCTCTCTCTCTTTAATTGATGTATGGGTTAAAAAAGATCTAGATTTTCAAATAATTATTGATTCTATCAACCTGAACTGAAATATTACATTTTGACTTTTACCGATTTTGATGTATACTGATAAAATAACATTGATGCAGTCTAGTGTTCAATGTTCATCAAGTTCAAACAGTGTCCAAGAAAATCAGGGTCAATGCCATATTGATTCACAAAGAATCGGTTGTTGTTGTTGTTGCTGTTGTTTCATGTTCCATTAAATTTTACATACCAGTATGGTGATTTTCCTCCTTTCCCCAAACTCTGTGTATTGTGGCCTGATGCCGATGTACATGTTAAACCAGGTCAGAGTCCTTCCCCCCCCCTCTCTCTCTCTCTCTCCCCCTCCCTCCCCCTCTCTTTCTCTATTCGTTCATTCTCTCCCCTTCCCTCCCTCTCTGCCTCCTTCTCTCTCCCTCTCTCTTCCCTCTCTCCCCCTATTTCCCTTTCTCCCTCTCTCCTCTCTCTCTCTCTCTCTCTCTCTCTCTCTCTCTCTCTTCTCTCTCTCTCTCCCTCTCCCTCCCTCTCCCTCTCTCTCCTCCTCACTCCCTCTTTCTCTCCCTCCCTCCCTGACGACCCGGGCTCGATTCCCGTTCAAGGGGATATTTTCCCCTGGATTTAACATCAGTGCAGATTCCATTCTTCCTAAAAACTCCTTCGGATGAGACTATAAACCGAGGCCCCGTGTGCGAACTCACGCAGAACATCTTGCGCACACGTTAAATCCTGTTCCGCTTTTCGGAAGAGTAGGCCATTGTGTGCCGGTGGGAACAGATGACATAATATACAAAACCGCATATACACGGGGACTAGATGTAAAAAAAAGCACATGAGCGCTTATTCCATTATCCTCGATATAAAAGATACTAAATAAATAATTCAAAATAAAGAAAATCTCTCCCTATCTCTCTGTCCCTCCCTCTCTCTCCCTCTCTGACTCTCCCCCTCCCTCCCACTCTCTCTCTCTCTCTCTCTCTCTCTCTCTTCTCTCTCCTCTCTCTCTCCCTCGCTCCCCCTCCCTCCCACTCTCTCTCTCTCTCTCTCTCTCTCTCTCTCTCTCTCTCTCTCTCTCTCTCTCTCTCTCTCTCACATGTTCAGCCAATCTTGTTTTTTTCTTTTTCTCCAACAACATAACATTTTCTGAACCCCGAAAAGACTGTGTATGCTGAATCTGACAATAGACAACTGTAATAAACTTGCCATTCGCCTCAACTGTACTCGCTGTTCACATTGTCACTGGGTATTTTTCCCCTTCACTTCTGTGTTGCTGCTGCTGCTGCTGCTGCTGCTGCTGCTGCTGCTGCTGCTGCTGCTGCTGCTGCTGCTGCTGCTGCTGCCCCTATGTTCATAGAGTTAATGCATTTCCTCTGTCCCTGTTTCTTCTGTGTTGAATGCACTCGCCATTTTTGGTTCGACCCTGTTACCTGTTTGATCAGCAACAACAACAAAAAATCTCTCTCCTTTTTTTATAGAAAATTTAATTTATTAGCCTGCTATTTTACTCGAGAAGAAGAGGGTGGGGTTTGTTGTTTGTTTGGGGGATTTTTTGCTGTTATGGTGGTAGTGGTGGCGCGAGTACGATTTTTGTGTGTATATCTTGAAAAGTGTGTGTGTGTGAGGGGGGGGTGTGTGTGCGTGTGTGTGTGTGGCGTGTGTGTGTTGTGTGTGTGTGTGTGTGTGTGTGTGTGTGTGTGTGTGTGTGTGTGTGTGTGTGTGTGTGTGTGTTTCTAGGTATTATGTCATATTACTTGTTGTTACTTTCATTTTTCGGGGTGGGGGAGTGCATTTTTTCTTCTACTTCTTCGAAATTCTTTTTGTCCGAAATTCTTCTTTTTTTCTTTTTTGTGTTTGGATTTTTGTTTTGTGCTTTTTTTCTTCTTCTTCTGGCCAAATTCAGTTGGGAGTCATTAAGAGGGATTCACCAGATTCATCTATTTATGTCTCTTTTAAAGTCACACACGAGAGGAGAGAAAGAGAGGGGGGAGACAGAGACAGAAAAAGACAGAGACTGACTAACAGACAGACAGAGACAGCCAGCCAGACAGACAGACAGGCTGAGAAAGAGAAGAGATATGAGACCATGGGGAGGAGATATTTACTTTTCACTTACTACCCCTCTGAAAAAAAAGTGGTTAAAAGTCAAGTCAAATCAAGTCAAAAACACCTTACTCATCCCTTGAAGGGAAATTACAATACTGAGAGGCACGTTGATACGTATCATTATCTCGAAAAGACACAAGGTAGCTACATTTCATATTGGTATAAAAATTCTAAGATAACTGCAAATAAAAGTCTCACACACACACACACACACACACACACACACACACACACACACACACACACACACACACACACACACATACATACATACATACATACATACATACATACATACATACATACATACATACATACATGTATACACACACACCAATGAAGGAATACAATGTTATTTTTTTTTTTTAAAACATTGACTGGAAAAGACATATACACTTATTGTTTACGTGTGCACGCACGCACACACGCTCGCTCGCACGCGCACGCACACCCATACTCATACACGCACCAATGTATGAATATAGACAGACAAGTAATGAGGTGTGTGTGTGTGTGTGTGTGTGTGTGTGTGTGTGTGTGTGTGTGTGTGTGTGTGTGTGTGTGTGTGTGTGTGTGTGTGTGTGTGTGTGATACTAAAGCAATGTTAAAACCAATATAATCTATGACGATAAGCCAATGACTGATACTAATAAGTAGAAGAAACAGATTATGTCGATAATGATAATGACAACGACCAAGTTGGTTGTACGAGGTAATATAAGGTGAAGCCCCATAACCTGTGTGGTCGTAAGGGAGTTAGGCATCAGAGACCTCACTTCTCTAGGAGCCAGCATATTGAGGGCGGCGCCCATCTCCTCTCCCTCGCTGCTTTACCTTCCCTGACCCTAAAGAGCCAGGTACCTATTTACAGCTGGGGGACTGTACTGAAGCCAAGGCGCGCAAACGGTCACCCATCCAAGTGGTAACCACGCTCGATGCTGCTTAACCTTAGCTGGGGAAAACGAGTGCTCTGACCACTGAGCTATCCCGTTCCCTTACGAGGTAATGTGAAAGACGGAAAAGGAAAAAGGCGAAGAGGATGAGAGGAAGATAATGAGGGAGAGGATGAGCTAAAGAACAAAAACGAAATAAAAAGTGAGAGAACGAGATGAAAATGAAGAAGACAGAGAAGAGAAGCGGAAAGAAGGAGAAGAACAAAGAGAAGAAGAACAAGAAGAAGGAGGAGAGAAGAAGAAGAAGAAGAAGAATTGCAAAGAAGAACAGGAAGAAAAAGAATGGTTGCAATCGAAGATAAAAAGAAAGGAAAAAGAAAAGAGCAATAAACTCGGCATACATTACAATGAATTGTAGCGCATACAGGGACAGACCCTGGGAAATGCATTGTCAAAGGCAGGGTGTAAACATCCCGCCATTAGTTCCACACGTCTTGAATAACAACGGGAGATTTACGCTGTTTTGTTGTTGTTGTTCTTGTTGTTCTGGAGTATTGTATGTTGCTTGCTGTGAGTCTTAAGAAAAATACGGGCAACGGTGCCAAAAAATAAATAAATAAGTAAAATTAGACGGACGTATCGAGAATATAAAATAAGGATATAGGCTGAATTTATATTCGATTGTTGTTGCTTTTCTTTTTTCTTTTTTTTTTGGGGGGGGGGGGGGGAGGGGAGGGAGGTCTCACTGTTTTTGCTTATCTATAATCAGTCTAAATGCAAAATGGGTGTTACTTCGGGATTTTCTTTTTTTTTTGTTTTATTACATAAATATCTACAGCGTTTTCTAGTTTTTTGGACTGCCTGTCCGTCGTCCATCTCTGTCTATTTCTCTCTTCTCTCTCTCTCTCTCTCTCTCTCTCTCTCTCTCTCTCTCTTCTCTCTCTCTCTCTCTCTCTCTCTCTTATTTATATATATATATTTATATAATATTTTATTTTTTATATTATATAATATATAAAATTTTATATATGCTTCTGTCCATCTACTTTTATCTGCCATCTTTATATATTTATCTATCAAAATTTTCTGTCCTTTCTTCTATCTGTCTGTCTTGTTAGCATCTATGTTCTCTTGTTTTAAATCTCTGTGTCTCTTGTTTTGTCTTCTCCCTTCTCTCCCTATTTTATTTCTACCTTTTATCTTTTTATTACCCATCTACTATTTATCTTTTATTTATCTTTTTCTTCTGGTCTACCTATCTCTGTCCTCCATCATGAAACATACACGCACAACAAACGCACACATAACACAAACACAAACCCCCAATCACCACACACCATACCACCACCTAACATTTTCCCCGTTTTAAAAGAAGAAAAAAAAAAGAAAAAAATTTAACACAACACCACACACTACAAAACACACCACCACCACACACACACCCCAACCCCCACACACTAAATTATTTCCTCGTTTTTTTAAAAGAAGAAAAAAAAAAAAAAAAAAAAAAAAAAAAAACCACCCCACACACACAACACACACACACACCACCTCACACACATACACCACACACCTAACATTATCCTCGATAAAAAAGGAAAAAAAAAAAAAACAGAAAGAAAGACCTCACACACACAAAACACCCCCTACACACACATACACACCCCTAAAATTATCCCCGATTAAAAGAAGAAAAGAAAAAAAGAATAACCTAAAAAAACGCGCGGAACACACCACACAACACACACACACACACACCACACACACCAAAAACAACACACACACACACACACACACCATTTAAAATTAGGTGGTGTCCCTAACCTTTTTAGGTCGTGGGGGAGGAAAGGGGTCAGAGACCTCACTTTTTGGGGCCCAGCAATTGAGGGCGGGCCCCCCCCCATTCTCTCCCTCGCTGCTTTCCCTTTTCCAGCCCTTAAAGTGCAGGGTCCCCATTTACGTGGGGAACGGGGGGGGGGACTGATGAAGCCAAGGCGGGCGCCCCCAAACGGTCCCACCCCATCCAGTTTTTAACCACTTTTCGCCTGTTTAATTGGCTGGGGGGGGGGGGGGAAAAAAAGCGGTGACTTTTAAAAATTTCCCCTGATATAAAAGAATAAAAAAGGGGAACAGAAAAAGAATAGCACACACACACACACACACACACCACACAACAACACCCCAACCAACCCACACACACAAACCATCCAGGCCATTTTTTTTTTCTTTTGTCTATGGGGTCTTTTGTCTTAAAAACGGCCCTTTTTTGTCCAGTGTCAAAATCCCAAAAAAATTTTTTGGGTAACAAAAAAAAACCAAAAAAATTAAAAAAAAAGAATTTAACCCCCCCCCCCCCCCTCCCCCCCCCCCCCCCCCCCCCCCCCCCCCCCTCCCTCTATTTTCTCAAAGGTATTGTTGGTAGGGGGGGGATGTCAACAATGGAGAAACTTTTTGAAATAAAAACTTGGAAACTCCCAGCTTTTTTTTTGTTGCAATCGTATGTCTTTTTATCACAACTCACCCTTTTTCCCCCCCTTCCCCCCCTCCCCCCCCCCCCCCCCCCCCCCCCTCCCTCTCTCCCTCTCTTTCTTCTCTCTCCTTTTCTCTTCCTCCCTCTCCTCCCCCTCTCTCTCCCTCTCTCTCTCCCCTCTTCTTCCTTCCCCCCCCTCTCTCTCTTCTCTCTTTTCCTCTCCCTCTCTTTCCCCTCCTCTCTCTCTCCTTTCTCTCCCTCTTTCTCCCCCCTTTCTCTTCTCTCTCCCTCCTCTCTCTCTCTCTTCCTCTCTCCCTCTCCCTTTCCCCCTGCCGCTCATGGGGGTTAATGCATTTTCTTGTCCTGCCCCTTGTTTTGTTACCATACACTCCCATGTCCTCCTGTTTGTCATAATGCTACCGCTTGTCCTCGGGGGTTTTTTGGATCCAAAAGAAAACCTCTGTTGTGAAGGTTTCATTGATTAGCCTGCTAGCTGCTTCCTCAACTTTGCTCACTTTCTAGGCAGGTGCGTTACCTCTAGACCACCGATCTATTATTCATAGAACACCGATCAGTAATAACTATAATGATAATGTTGATAGTGATGTTGATTGTGATGATGACGATGATAATGGTGATGATTTATATATTTTATTGCTTTGATATCGAGGATAATGGAATAAGCACTTATGTACTTTTTTACAGCCAGTCCCCGTGCGTATGCGGTTTTGTAAATTCTGTCATCTGTTCCTACAATGATGGTGGTGATGACGATGGTGGTGGTGGTGGGGGTGGTGGTGGTGGTGGCGGCGGCGGCGGTGGTGGTGGTGGTGAGGAGGAGGAGGAGGATGACGACAACGACGATGACAACGCAGGGACAGTCGTGGTATTTGAAGATAAGTTTAAGAACAATACAAGATAAAAGAAATTTAAAAAAAACAAATAGGAAGAGAAAAAGAAGAATTGACAATAGTAACAACAATACAATGCGAAGAATAAGGAGAAAAAAAGAGAAAGAGGACAGACGGGACAGCAACAAACAAACAAAGAAATAAAAAAAAGAAGGTGGTTGAAAAAGAAGAACAAGATCAAAAGATTAATAAAGGAGGGGGGAAAAAGGGAGGAGGAGGAAAAAGAAGTTAGTAGGGGGCTTAGTAGGTGGTGTCCTGCGTTATGTTAGTCAGAACAGGCACCACTGAACACAGCCAAAGTGACCCCGCAGCTGCGTGCAGGGCCCCTCTGGCTGGTGGCCCCACGGCGGCCTGATAGTGACGGGCGCCCTGTGGACTTCCCATCCCGAGGATGGACATAGCGGGGTCTGGGTTTTTGGCTGTGGGCGGGTAGATTGGAATGAACGGCCCTTGGGAAACAGCAGGACGGGGGACGTCACAGAAGTGAGGCAGCAAAAAAAAAAAAAAAAAGAAGAACAAAAAACAAGAACAGCAACAAGAACAACAAAATCAACAACAAGACCCCCCCCCCAAAAAAAAGCAAGAATAGAACAAGAACAAGACCGAACGAATAAAAAAGAAAAATAAAGAAAGAAGTTTCGTTCAAACAGAAAAAAGGCAATTCATCAGCATGCATTACAATGGATTGGATTGCATTAGACGGACAGGGGAATACATAATTTCCTTTGCAATGTGTAAGAATGGCCATCGTTTCCTGTCCCTGTTGAGTAATAACGGCAGATTTACGTTGCTGCTGCTGCTGCTGCTGCTGCAGCTGGGTGGTGGGGGTGTGGTGGTGGTAGTGGTGGTGGTGGTGGTGGTGGGCTGCTGCTGCTGCTGCTATGATGCTGTGCGCTATTCTACTTCCCGTTGCTGCTGCTTTACTGCTGCTGCTGATGCTGTTTTTTTGGGTGCTACTACTTCTGCTACTGCTTTCTGCTGTTGCAACTGCCCGCTGCTCCCGTTCTCCTGTTACTGCTGCTGCTGCTGCTGCTTCTATTACTACCCACTGCTGCTGCTACTACTACTACTGCTGCTCTACTCTTTCTGCTGCTGCTTCTGCTTCTATTACTACTACTGCTGCTGCTTCTACTACTGCTGCTGCTGCTTCTGCTTTTTTTTTACCCACTGCTGCTGTTCTACTACTTGCTGTGCTTTTTGTTATTTCTTGCTGTTTTTATAAACAATGTGCTGCTTTGTTTAAAAAAC
>CM054153.1:56166277-56172163 GCA_028751875.1 Rapana venosa | reverse complement strand
CTTAAGGGGAAATTACTATCTAACAGGCACATTGATATGTATCATATCTCGAAAAGATACAAGATAGCTACATTTCATATTGGTATCAAAATTATAAGATAACTGCAAATAAAAGTCTCTCTCTCACACACACACACACACATACACACACAAACACACACAAAACACACACACACACACACACACACACACATGTATACACACACACCAATGTAGGAATACAATGTTATATTTTTAAAAAGCCAACATTGACTGGAAAAGACATATACACCTATTGTTTACGCGTGCACGCACGCACACACGCTCGCTCGCACGCGCACGCACACCCAGACTCATACACGCAGCAATGTATGAATATAGACAGACAAGTAATGAGGTGTGAAGTGTGTGTCTGTGTGTGATACTAAAGCAATGTTAAAACCAATATAATCTATGACGACAAAGACAATGACTGATACTAATAAGTAGAAAAAACAGATGATGTCGGTAATGATAATGACAACGACCAAGTTGGTTGTACGAGTTAATATAAGGTGAAGCCCCATAACCTGTGTGGTCGTAAGGGAGTTAGGCATCAGAGACCTCACTTCTCTAGGGGCCAGCATATTGAGGGCGGCGCCCATCTCCTCTCCCTCGCTGCTTTACCTTCCCTGACCCTAAAGAGCCAGGTACCTATTTACAGCTGGGTGAACTGGGGGATTGTACTGAAGCCAAGGCGCGCAAACGGGCACCCATCCAAGTGGTAACCACGTTCGATGCTGCTTAACCTTAGCTTGGGGAAAACGAGTGCTCTGACCACTGAGCTATCCCGTCCCCTTACGAGGTAATATGAAAGACGGAAAAGGAGAAAGGCGAAGAGGATGAGAGGAAGATAATGAGGGAGAGGATGAGCTAAAGAACAAAAACGAAATAAAAAGTGAAAGAGCGAGATGAAAATGAAGAAGACGGAGAAGAGAAGCGGAAGAAGGAGAAGAACAAAGAGAAGAAGAAAACAACAACAAGAACAACAACAAGAAGAAGAAGAAGGAGAGAAGAACAAGAACAAGAAGAATTGCAAAGAAGAACAGGAAGAAAAAGAATGGTTGCAATCGAAGATAAAAAGAAAGGAAAAAGAAAAGAGCAATAAACTCGGCATACATTACAATGAATTGTATCGCACATACAGGGACAGACCCTGGGAAATGCATTGTCAAAGGCAGGGTGTCAACATTCCGCCATTAGTTCCACACGTCTTGAATAACAACGGGAGATTTACGCTGTTTTGTTGTTGTTGTTCTTGTTGTTCTGGAGTATTGTATGTTGCTTGCTGTGAGTCTTAAGAAAAATACGGGCAACGGTGCCAAAAAATAAATAAATAAGTAAAATTAGACGGACGTATCGAGAATATAAAATAAGGATATAGGCTGAATTTATATTCGATTGTTGTTGCTTTTCTTTTTTCTTTTTTTTGGGGGGGGGGGAGGGGAGGGAGGTCTCACTGTTTTTGCTTATCTATAATCAGTCTAAATGCAAAATGTGTGTTACTTCGGGATTTTCTTTTTTTCGTTTTATTACATAAATATCTACAGAGTTTTCTAGGATTTTTTTGTCTGCCTATCCGTCCGTCCGCCCATCTCTGTCTATTCTCTCTCTCTCTCCTCTCTCTCTCTCTCTCTCTCTCTCTCTCTCTCTCTCCTCTCTCTCTCTTTTCCTGGGGGGGAACACTTCCGGCAGTTGAAATGTAAACAGCTAGTGACAGAAGCTCCGGACTGAAATGTGAATTTTGCGTTCCTGTGCCTTTGCTGAGTCTGTAAAGGGGACTGCAGACATCATGCAGGGGTGCTTTAAGTCTCAGGCAATGTGTGGCTGCTTTGTGACCACCTTTATCGCATTCATGCCTCAATGTGCAATGCTAAGAAAATCATTGTACATTCCGACATTGAAGTTGGGCAGGCTGCATGACGGTGTTGCTACAGTGGGCTTCCTCCTCGCCTATTTGTACCTAGGCGTTTTTCTGTATCGGTGTGCGATGTGGAGCTGAACCCTGGACCTGGACCCAGTGGAAGGAAGGACAGTCTGCGCCAAACCCAGCTGAACTCTGGTACTGGTTCCGCTTCATCGTCACCTAAGAGGACAAGTCGGGAGCCTACACTGAAGGACGTGGCTGCAAACCTCAGGAGCTGACTTCCATGTTTAAAGAACTGAAGGAAGAGTGAGGCAAGTCAAAGAGACATGTTTCAGGAAAATTCTGAGTGAAATGGCTTCCTTGAAAGAGACCGTTAATGATTTTGAAACAGGAAAACAAAAGACTGAAAGAACAAAACGAGAAATTGTGTGAAAAAGTGGAAAAACGGGAATTAAAGACTGATGATTTGGAGCAGCATTCTAAAAGAAACAACATTCTTTTCTATGGCATTCCAAGACAGGACAATGAGACTCGTGACGACTGTGAAAGACTGATCAAAGACATAATGACTGACAAGCTAGGATTGAGTCGAGACATGGAATTTGAGAGGATCCACCGTCTAAATAGAAACCCTAACTCCCCTATCATAGGTAGATGCGCATTCTACAGGGATAAGGAAATGGTTCTGAAGGCAAAACACAAACTCCGTGGAAGCAATGTCTTCATTGGAGAAGACTTCACCCCACGAGTTCGTGATATTAGGCGGAAACTAGTCCCTCATTTAAAGGATGCCAGAAAAGATGGGAAAAGGGCGTTTATGGTATTTGACCATTTGGTTATTGATGGTGAGAAATTCTATCTGGACGAAAGTCCAAATCTTACCAGTACGGCTTAGCATTCTGGCTGGCCAATTTCAGAACTTATTACATGCTACATTTCCTGTCTCTGTGTTTTGTCTAGAGCTTATGTTTCTCAGTCAGAGGGAACAAATGAAAATCAGTCACCGGCTGCATTAAATTTTGCCCCCTCTCCTTCACGTGCAAATTGCACTGAATGTTGTCCTGGGCTTGTCCCACAGGCTGCTGACACGGTAACTGTGTCAACTTGCCACCTAATGTCAGTGCCCACGTAAAGTCTGAGATTCAGTTCCTGTTTTCTGGCTTTTCAAACTTAAATTCAAATGCAGGAGTTTAAAAAGACATTGATAGGTGCCTGTCTCTAATCATGATAGCGCTGTGTGTGTGTTTGTGTGTGTGTGTGTGTTTGTGTGTGTGTGTTCGTGTGTGTGTGTGTGTGTGTGTGTTTGTGTGTGGTGTTCGTGTGTGTGTGTTCGTGTGTGTGAGTGTGGGGGGGGGGGGGGGTGTTTGTGTGTGTGTGTTTGTGTGAGCTCGTGTGTGTGTGTGTGTGTGTGTGGTTGTGTGTGTGTGTGTGTGTGTGTGTGCGTGCGTGCGTGAGAGAGATAGAGATCAAAAGCACGAATAAACCCACGTTAAACTTACTGTCGGTGTTGGAATATTAATGGATTGGAGTCGGAGCTAAATGAAACATTTTTGTTATAGTATGGTATTTGTTACCAGATCCTGTGTGAATTTTTGTGTGGAAAATTTACAGTGAATGTGGGTTTTTTTCTTACAGCTATACAGTAGCTAGCTATTCAGTTCATCAACCAAGAAAGGGTCAGGAGGATTGTTTGTTGGATCGAGAAGGAAGTTTAGAGTATATTAAAAGGGAAAAAAACATCAGTTGTCATAATCATCATGTCGAAAGCTAAGGTCATGTAGGTTTGGCAAAGATTGACTGTATCATGTATTCGTGTTTACTTACAATCAGAAAACTCATCATTTTGACATTGTTGATGGTATGCTTATGTCTAAAATTTGAGTTGACGATAAACGTAAGAGTTTTCAAATGTGCCTGTATTGATGAATGGAGATTTCAATAAATGGACTATAAACATTGTCCCAGATATTATAGAACAAGATTATCAATGTTCCAGTATTGCAGGTACGTCATGTTTTTGGTTATAGATGCCGTGAGGACAAAGTAGCATAGTAGCAATTATATGGTAAACATGTTTATCAATCTTAATGCATGTATTCTAACTTGGTAAAAGTGCTGGTGAAGATCATGGTTGTGTTGTGTATATCAGACACAGGTAAAAGTGTAAATAATTATGTTTTTGCTATCTGCTGATTTGTAAAAAGTTTATAGATGGCACAACTGGAATGAACATAAACTAATGAAGATTTTCTTTTTTCAGGTTAATTGAACCATTTGCTATCAAAATACTTTGTGCTTTATGTTTATCTACATATTGAAAATGACATGTTTACAGATTAAGATTAAGATTTAGAACACCTGGCCACTGTTTGGCTTTGAAACTGGTGTATTGTACCCCCTTCAGTAAGGGGCCATGGCCTATACTGAATAAACATTTCGAGTTCGAGTTCGAGTTCTCTCTCTCTCTCTCTCTCTCTCTCTCTCTCTCTCTCTCTCCTCTCTCTCACACACACACACACACACAACACACACACACACTATCTATATATCTATCTATCTCTCAGTCTATCTATATATCTGTCCATATATCTTTCTATCTGTCCATCTATCTTTATACCTATTTATCTATCTGTCCATCTATCTTTCTAGCTGTCTCTGTCTCTCTCGTAAATCTCTATCTGTCTGTGTGTCTCTCTCTCCCTCTCTCTCCCTCTCTCTCCCTATCTATCTGCCTATCTATCTACCTATCTATCTACCTATTTATCTATCTACCTATCTATCTACCTACCTATTTATCTATCTACCTATCTATCTACCTATCTATCTATCTATCTACCTATTTATCTATCTACCCACCTATCTATCTGTACCTATCTCTGTCTCCATCCATCATGCACAGATACACGCACACACACGCACGCACCACACACACATACACACACAACACAACACATCACACACACACTAACACACACACACACACACACACACACACACACACACACACACACACACACACACATATCATAGGCATCATTTTCTATCTTTGTCTATCACGGTCCCTTTCTCCAAACCATCATGTCCATGTCCATGTCCAGTGTCTATCCCTAAAGTATTGTGAATACAAAAATCTTGTTTTTCCCCCTCTCTATTTTCTCAAAAGTATTGTGTGTGGGGATGCCGGCAATTGGTAACTGTTGAAATAAACTTGGAATCTCTTAGCTTATATTCGTTGTCCCATCCCTCATGTGTTTTGATCATTGCATTATTTTTGGGTCCTCTCTAACTGTCTCTCTCTCTTCTCTCTGTCTCTGTCTCTCTCTGTGTTTCTGTCTCTCTCTCTCTCTGTCTCTCTCTGTGACTCCCTCTGTCTTTCTCATCTCTCTCTCTTCTCTCTCCTCTCTCCTCTATCTCTCTCTCTCTCTGTCTCATCTCTCTCCTCTCTCTCTCTCTCTCTCTCTCTCTCTCTCTCTCTCTCTCTCTCCTCTCTCTCTCTCTCTCTCTCTGTCTCATCTCTCTCCTCTCTCTCTCTCTCCCCCCACCTCTCTCTCTCTCTCTCTCTCTCTCCTCCTCTCTCTCTCTCCCTCTCTCTCCTCTCTCATCTCTCTCTCCTCCCTCTCTCTCGCTCTCTCTCTCTCTCTCTCTCTCTCTCTCTCTCTCTCTCTCTCTCTCTCTCTTCTCTCTCTCTCTCTTTCTCCCTCTCTCCCTGCCAGCTCATAGGGTTAATGCATTTTCTCTGTCCCTGCTCCTTGTGTTGTTGCCATACACTCCCATGTCCTCCTGTTTGTCATAATGCTACCGCTTATCCTTGGGGGGGGGGGGGGGTTGGATCCAAAAGAAAACCTCTGTTGTGAAGGTTTCATTGATTAGCCTGCTAGCTGCTTCTTCAACTTTGTTCACTTTCTAGGCAGGTGCGTTACCTCTAGACCACCGCTCTATTATTCATAGAACACCGATCAGTAAGAACTATAATGATAAGGATGATTGTGAGGTCGATGCTC
>CM054153.1:56153777-56158777 GCA_028751875.1 Rapana venosa | reverse complement strand
TGCCCCTCTCCTCAAGTTTTTCTTGCTGCTTTCATTTTGTTCTTGGTTTCTTTCCTGTTTATTTTTTGTTGTTTCTGTGGGTTTTTTGTTTTGCTCTGTTTTGTTTACTTTTATTATTTTTTGTTGCTTTTTCTCTCTCTCTTTTTCTGTGATTTTTTTTTTTTTGTGGGGGGGTTTGTGTGTGGACTTTTTTTCCCGTTTACTGTGTGAGTGTATCGGTATTGGCTTTTTTTTCTTTCATGGTCATATAATTACATTCCTAAGGGCCGGGACTGAATGTAAAAAAGCACATGGATGCTTATCCATTATCCCCGAAGTGAATTTGTCATTGTTATTTGTCATTGTCTCTGTCTCTGTCTCTCTCTCCTTCTCTCTCTCTCCACACACGGGGACTGGATGTAAAAAAAAAACACCACTTGAGTGCTTATTCCATTATCCTCGAAAGAAAAAGAATGATTATCTCTGTCTCTCTGTCTGTCCGTTTCTCTCTCTCTCTCTCTCACTGTCTCTCTCCCTCTCCCGCTCATTTTCTCTCCCTCTCCCTCTCCATCTCCCGCTCTCTCTCTCTCTCTCTCTCTCTCTCTCTCTCTCTCTCTCTCCTCTCTCTCTCTCTCTCTCTCTCTCTCTCACTGTCTCTCTCCCTCTCCCGCTCACTTTCTCTCCCTCTCCCTCTCCCGCTCACTCTCTCTCTCTCTCTTTCCGACGCAGAGAGACAGTTCAGCAATGAAGATGATGAATTCTTCAAGACTAAGCCTAATCCTCCGCAGTTTCTGTCACAATATCTATTTTAAAAAACACCAAACAAGCAAAAAGAAAAAACCAAGAAAGAAGAAAAACGGAAAACATCAGCTTAAAACTTTCGCCTTCCCTCTGATATTTTCGTTGCATCAGATTCTCATATTGCCGTAAGGAAATGTTGAGATTTACACAAAACACGATGCCTGCATAATCTGTCATATCTATTGTAATGCGGATGAAAATATTATATAAGGAAGCAATTATTCATAATATTACAAGAGAGGCAGGGGGGTGGAGAAAATGGGACACGGTGTGTGTGTGTGTGTGTGTGTGTGTGTGTGTGTGTGTGTGTGTGTGTGTGTGTGGTGTGTGTGTGTGTGTGTGTGTGTGTGTGTGTGTGTGTGTGTGTGTGTGTGTGTATTTATACAGGTGGGAAGGTGAGGACAGAAATGATGAAAATATCAAGTAAAAGGTTTTATTTTGCATTGTAAGGGTGGGTAGGTGAATGCGTGTGGGTGGGTGGTGGGTGGGTTGGGTGTGTGTGTTTGTGTGTACCCACATGTGTGCGTCCATGTGTATCTGTGTGCGTGTGTGTATCTGTGTTTGTGTTCATGTGTGTGTGTGTGTCTTTGTTTGCATGTGCGCGTGCACGCAACTATTGTTGTCTGTTATATGAGCGAAAAAGCGTTGCGCTGCCGTTAAGCGCCTGACAAGTCCGGCCTAGCGCATCCAGCTTCGGCGTGGGAAAGAATTTTTATCTTTTAAAGTCTGTCTGGAAAGAAAGGCAGGAGAATGGACAAAAATCAAAGCAAGGATAGATTTAAAGCCAACAGATAGACATCGTTTTACATACACACACACATACACACACACATACATACATACACACACATACATACATACACACAAACATACACACACATACATACATACACACACACACACACTCACGCTCGCACGCACGCACGCTCGCTCGCTCACGATAATTTTTCCTCTGGAATTAACATCAGTGCCAACTCCACTCCCCAAAAAAAGGTCCAGATGAGACTATAAACCGAGATCCCGTGTGCGAACGTTCGCAGAACATCTTGCGTGCACGTTAAAACCCGTTCCGCTTTTCGGAAGAGTAGGCCATTGTGTGCCGCTGTGAACTGATGGTAAAATTTCTAAAACTGCATACATACGGGGAGTGGATGTAAAAACGCACATGAGTGCTTATTCCATTATCCTCGAAATAAAAGAATTTAAAAAATAAACACACACAAAGATTGAACCCAAAAAATGAAATACAGAAATACACACACACACACACACACACACAGCACACACACACACACACACACACACACACACACACCGATTGCATAGACCAACAAATAAAAATGACGCCAAAAACGAAACTGACCAAAACAGAAAGCCAAAGCGAAACAGAAATCTGATCCATCTTAAAGTTATTGTCACTGAACAAAGTGGTCTCAGTTCCAGACTATTCATTTAAGTTTTTGCACCCCCCCCCCTACCCCCCCCCCCCCCCCCCACACACACACACACACACCTACCCACCCACGCAGAGAGGACAGCTATGAAAGTGGTATGAAAAAAGTTGTAAGGAAAAAAATGAAATGAAAATGATAAGTCCATGAACTTTTGTCCTAGTTTACAGAGTCTAGTCACAACATCAAAACCAACAACCCAACAAACAAACAAACAAACAAACCTTCCAGCTTTCTCTGTCTTATTTATGACATTTTCGCTGCTACAAATCTCAAGACTGCCGTAAGAAAATGTTTCAGAGTTAAGAAAACACTCCCCTGTGGGGATGCTGGGGGCAGGCGTGTCAGTATGTCAGTATCTCTGTTTCTGGTCCGTCCATCTGGGAAGACCTCCCTCTTTCACTTCGCCAAAAACCTTCACTTGATACCTTCAAATCCAGCCTCAAAACACACTTATTTCCTTCCTGACACTTTCCCCTCATATCCGTCTTTACTTTTCAACAGCATCCTTCATCTCCTAAGTGTGTTCGCGGGGTGTGTGTGTGTGTGTGTGTGTATGTGTGTGTGTGTGTGTGTGTGTGTGTGTGTGTGTGTGTGTGTGTGTGTGTGTGTGTGTGTGTTGTGTGTGTGTGTGTGTGTGTGCATAAATTTGAAATATGTTATTTATTATATTTGAGGAAAGTTGCATTCGCGTAAATGATTTCAGTGCAAGCGCTTCGATTTGTTTGTTTTACAAGATTCAGCGCTATATAAATTCCATATATTATTATTATTATTATTATTATGAAATAGCATCTCCTGCCTTCTTGGAAATTCTGTGCTAGGAATTCCCTCTTTTCTATCCCTGTCTTTGTTTCTGCCTTGTTCCTTTCCTTTTCCCTGTCACCTCCTTCTTGTCTGTTTTCTGCCTTCTTGGTCCATTCTCCTGTCTTTTTTTTCTCTCCAGAAAAGACTTAAAAGACAGCAATTCTCTCCCACGCCGAAGTTGGATGCGCAGGGCCTGACTTGTCAGGCGTTTAACGGCAGCGCAACGCATTTTCGCTCATATGACAGACATCAATAAATAGTTGCGGTCTGAGCGTTTGACGAAGAAGAAGAAGAAGAAGAAGAAGAAGAAGAAGAAGAAGAAGAAGGAAGAAGAAGAGAAGAGGAGGAGGAGGAGGAGGAAGGAGGTGGAGGAGGAGGAGAAAAGAAGAAGAAGAGAAGAAGAAGAAGAAGAAAAAGAAGAAGAAGAAAACAACAACAAGAACAACAACAAGAACAACAGCAACAACAACAACAACAACAACAAATAAGAGGAAAAGAAGAAGAGGAAAAAGAAGAGGAGGAGGAGGAAGAACAACAGCAGCAACAGGAACAAGAACAAGAAGATGAAGAAGGAGAAAAAGAAGAAACAGAAATAACAGAACAAGAAGACCAAGAAGAAGACAACACGACATATTATAAACCGTCATATTGTAAAGTGGAGGAAGATATAAGGAAGTAATTATTCGTATCAATGGGGACGGGGGGGGGGGGGGGGGGGATGTGGAGCGGGACACAGGATCTTTTAGAGGTGGGGGAAGGAGGTGCCGAGGAAAGAAGGGGGGGGGGGGGTGAAAAACCGATACGAGGCAAAGTTTTGATCTTGCATTGTGCAGTGTGTGGGTGAGGGTGAGGGTGTGTGAAGTCGTAGTGGTAGTAGGGGGAGGAGGAGGAGGAGGACTTTAGTTTGTCATTTTACGGCTGTGTGTGGAAGGGGAGAGAGAGATAGAGAGAGAGAGAGAGAGAGAGAGAGAGAGAGAGAAGAGAGAGAGAGAGAGAGAGAGAGAGAGAGAGAATATATTGATGTGATTATTTTTCAATGTATCATCTGGAAATAAAATTTTGGTTTTCCACACACACACGCGCGCGCACGCACACAAGGATACCCACACATTCCCACACATACACCCTCATACACACACACACACATATATATATACATATACGCACACAGTGAGTGCTTATTCCATCATCCTCGAAGTAACAGAATAAAATGAAATAAATAAAAAATAAACACACACACACACTACACACACACTTACCCACACACACACCACACACACACACACACACACACACACACACACACACACACACACACACACACACACACACACACACACACACACACACCTGCTAACAAAGCATACTAACATTTTCTCCTTTTTTTTCTCTTTTGTTTGTTGTTAGTAAAGGTGTAGTAACGTGGGAAAACACAGACGAGGCAAATGTTCAGTTACTTAAGGTCGATGTCTGTGGTATGGACCCAACGTTTGGTGGCGCCAGCCTTTGGCGGTAACAGCAGATTTATAGCTGCTCCACACACACACACACAGACTGTAGCAGTGTTTCTTGCCACTAGTCTACAATAGGGGACTGGATAGCTCAGTGGTCAGAGCACTCGTTTTCCTCCAGCCAAGTTAAGCAGCATCAAGCATGGTTACCAGTTGGATGGGTGACCGTTTGTGCGCCTTAGCTTCAGTACAGTTCCCCCAGTTCACCCAGCTGTAAATGGGTACCTGCCCTCTTTAGGGTCAGGGAAGGTAAAGCAGCGAGGGAGAGGAGATGGGCGCCGCCCTCAATATGCTGACCCCTTGAGAAGCTGAGGCCTCTGACGCCTCACTCCCCTACGACCTTGTAGGTTATGGGACACCTTTACCTTTTAGTCTCCAAATCCTGACTCATCGGCTTTTTCATTTATTTATTTATTTATACCACTTTAAGTCGCGAGATTTCTCTGCGTGA
>CM054153.1:56141277-56146277 GCA_028751875.1 Rapana venosa | reverse complement strand
TTAAGCAATGCCGCCTAAGAGATCTAAAAAAATGAAAATTAGGGATGTTAAAATCCAGACCTCACAATATAAGATAAAAACCAAACTAACAAGACTTTAAGGTTGAGGGGGTTGTCCTTTTAGAATTGGTCTTTGAGTGTGGGGGGGGGGGGGGGGTGTCTGTCTTTTCTGTTTTTGTCTTTTAATATCCGTGTTAGTCGTGGTTGGTGTGGGGGGTGGTGTTTGATTTTTGTTTTATTCTTTGTTCCTTGTCTAGAGCTTCGAGGTTCACTGATGCTTAGATTTTGCGTATGCGACCATTTTTTGCCCACCATGAAGGTAGCCGCATTCCGACTTCGGGGATGTATGCTGGGTATGTTCGTGTTTCCGTAACCCGCCGTACGCTGATATGAATCACGGGGGAAAAAACAATAAACAAGTAAAACTATGGTACAATAATGCCTTTTGTCTGTCTGTCTGTCTGAGTGCTTCCCCTCTCTCCCTGATATGTCTGTCTCTGTCTGTCTGTCTCTCTCAAGGGCTGGATGTTGTTTTTTAAAAAGCATGTAATTCTTAATCTATTACCTCTGAAAAATAAGATTTGTTAAAAGAAGTCTCTCTCTCTGGCTGTGAAATAGCATGTCATTCTTCGTCTATTACCCTCTGAAAAATAAGATTTGTTAACAAAAAAAATTCTCTCTCTCTCTCTTCTCTCTCTCTCTCTCTCTCTCTCTCTCTCTCTTCTCTCTCTCTCTCTCTCTCTCTCTCTCTTCTCATCTCTCTCTCTCTCTCTCTCTCTCTCTCTCTCTCTCTCTCTCTCTCTCTCTCTCTCTCTAATGATGACCTCTCTCTCTCTTCTCAGTCTTTCTCTCTCTCTAATGATGAATATTGGTTAGAGTTTTTTCTCCTCAAATGGCCGTGTGCATCCTTTTGTTCTTATATTATTTCATGGCATTATCTTTGATCGAGGGCTTGGGGGACTAGGTGTGAAAATGTACCTCGGTGCTTTTCTATTCTCCTGGAAACGAAGAATGTTGCCTTGTCTTGCCATCGTATGCTTATTTGTTTGCTGGATTTTTGGTTCCATTTTATCTAAAATCTTCATGTGAAATATTCATGCACGTAAACGGAGGCTTGTAAATTTTTGATAAAAAATTGTCTGTGTCCTTAGTGTCTTTTCTTCAGAGAATAACTTAACTTCAGAAATATAATACCCTTGCTCAGGAAAGAAACAAACTTTGTTCTTGCATATTTCTTGACATTTGCGCCGGTTGTTTTTTTTTTGTTACGCCATTATAGAAACTAATAATATTCTTAATAGAAACGAACGAGTGGAAATGAAGAAAAGGTGATTTTTATTTAATTTTCGAAAAATTTTAAAAAGCGGCAGAACGAAATTCAGTGTTACAGAGAGGAGATTTTTTATCTAACGCAACTCTGTATAATTGCGTACGTTAGCTCAGAACAGGCACCACTGAACACCACCAAAGTGACCCAGCAGCAGTGCGGGGGCCCCTCTGGGTGGTGGCCACATGGCGGCTTGATAGTGGTGGGCTCCCTGTGGACTTCCGATCCTGGGGATGAGGCATAACAAATCCGGATATGGCTGTGGCGGGGAGATTGGAATGAGCGACGTGGTAACAGCAGGACGGGAGATGTCACAGAAGATGAGGCAGCAACAACAACAAAGTAAAATATAAAAAAGACCTCTGTAGAATTTCTCGGCTACAGCAGCACAATCAGAAGAGAGAGAATGTGGCCTCTGATATGAACATACTGCATACATTCTTTATTTTTAGCGAGAAGGCAAAGTATATGCTTCTGACGGGTTTCAACTGCCACCCAACGAAGCAGAGCGCCGCACGAATGGCAGGTGTGTCCCAAAATAGTAACACACGTCTCTCTGATCGCATGGGAGGTAATCTAATTACCGCCCCGTAGCACCAGTAAACATGATTTATAATCATTCATCTCTCGGAAAGAAGACGAAGAGGGAACAGCAAGAAACAACATCCCCCAAGTAAAACGTAGATACATTCACTGTCTTTTTTTTCTCCGTTCCTCGGCTACAGCTCTGAGGTTCACCAATGGTGAGATTTTTTGGCGTGTATGACTGCTTTCACCCGCCATTAAGGTAGCCACATTCCGACGTCGGGGAGTAATCACTGTCTTCTCTATGCAATTTTCTCTGTAAAACATCTTCATATGAATATGTTTAGGACGCGACGACAAATGTTTCCCCGAGAGTCAACGACTTGTATCATAAAAAAATTATTGGAGTATGTTTTGTCTTGTTGCTTCTTGGCTAGACCTCCAAGGTTCACCAATGGTGAGATTTTGCGTATGCGACCATTTTTTTTGCCTACCATTAAGATAGCCGTATTCTGACTTCGGGTACTATTTGTGTATGAAGAACGAAATCTCTGAACTATTAAAAAAAAAAAGTACTTTGATTTTTGGTTTCGTTGATTCATTATTTACTGTATACGTAACTTTGTATTTCTACACTAGTATGCAGAGCTGAAAATGCCAGGTAGTGAGCATTTAAAAAAATTTTATTCTTTGATTTCGAGGATAATGGAAAAAGCGTTCATGTGCGTTTTACCTCCGAAAGCGGAACGGGATTTAACGTGTGCGCAAGATGTTCGGCGTGCGTTCGTACACGGGACCTCGATTTGTAGTCTCATCCCAAGGACTTTTATATCTCGAGGACATCGGAACATTGATGCAAAACTGAAGCAGCAGAAAGAAGTCTTTGTATTTGTATACCACTTTAAATCACGGCAGATTTCTCAGCATGAAATTCGGGCTGCTCTCCTCAGGGAAAGCGCGTCGCCGCAAGAGCAGCGCCACCCATTATTTTTTCCTGCTGAAAAGGGTTTTTTGTTTCTTTTTCTGAGGGGCCCTTTTTTCCGGGAAATTTTTTCCCAAGGGACACCCTCTCTTTTTTTACCGGGGGGTTTTTTAAAACGTGTGCTCAATACGGTTTGCACGGGGGCCCCTGGGTTTTTTTCGTTTCAATCCAAAAGACAAAACCCCCCCAACCCCCACACTTGGACGAGTGAAAACGGAAAAGTTTCGGGAAACAAAGGGGATCGAACATAAAACCCTGGACCGTACCCCCCCTTTTTTTTCCCTTTTCCTAAAACGGGTGCTACCCCTAAAACCACAACCCCACCCAGAAAACAAAAGCTGATTTTGTTTTTTTTTGTAAAAAAAAAGAAAAGGGGTGTTCCATAACCATGTATTTCTTTAGGGGAGCGGGCGTCAAAAGCCCTCATTTTTCTGGGGGCCAGAAATATTGGGGGCCCGGCCCCCCATTTTTCCTCCCCCCCCTCGCTGCTTAAAAAACCTTCCCAAAACCCTTTTAGGGGCAGGTCCCTTTTTAACAGCGGGGTAAAACTGGGGACAAAAAACGAACCCAAGGTGTACAAAGGGCCCACCCATCCCACGGGTAACCCCCGCTTGAGCGGCGCTTAATTTTGGGCGGGGGGAAGGGCCAGTGCCCCAACCACTGAGCTGCCCTTTTTTTTTGTGGGGTTTCCCAACTCCAAAAGGGGGAGAAAAAAAAGGAGCCTTTTTTTTGTCTATTGGGCGGGGATGATCCTGCCCTCGGGTTAGGGAGGGGTTTCGGAATATTGGGGTTTAAAAATTTGTTCCTCCCCCGCCCACCACCCCCCCTCTTGTCAAAATTGCCCGCCTTTTTGGGTTTAAATTTCTCCTTTTTTTTTTTCCTCCCGCAAATACTTAAAAGAAAATTTCTCTCCCAGCTGAAATCAAAACCGCGGGGCCCTGATTTTCCCCGGTGGTTTAACGGCGGGAAAACGCATTTTTTTTTTTAAAAACCTCTTGAAAAACAGCAAAAAGTTGCTGTCTGACTTCGATGAGGGGGAGGAAAGGAGGGGGGGAATAAAAAGAACAAGAAAAAAGAACAAGAAGAAGAAGGAGGAGGAGGTGGAGGAGGAGGGGGAAAAAGGAAAAAATTAAAAAAAAACAAAAGAAAAAAAGAAGAAGAAGAAGAGAAGAAGAAAAAAAGAAGAAGAAAAGAAGAAGAAAAAGGAGGAAGGGGAAAGGGGAGGAGACGAAAAAAGAACAAGAATCAAGAAAAACCCAAGAAGAAAAAAGAAAAATTTCCCAAAAAAAAAAAGCAGCGTCCAGCAATTAAAACATAAAAATGGAAGGGGGAATTTTTTAAGCTACGAGAAAAAAATTGTTGGCTAAAACGAAAACACTTTCCCCCCGACCTAAATTTAAATTTTTTTCCCAGCACTGCCTTAAAGCACTTCAAAAAACCAAACCTCTCATTTTCCCTTTTTATTTGCAAACACCTTTAAAGTCACGGCAAAGTTTTTTCCCCCCATGAAATTCGGGCTGCTCTCCCCCAGGAAAGGCGCGTCCCCACAAAAAACAGCGCTAAAACCCCTAAAAAAATTTGGGTTTTTCCTTTTTTCAAATGGGAATTGTTTTCCCCCGTCAAAAGGGGTTTTTTCTACTGAATTTTGCAGGGAACCCAAATGTCCTTTTTTGCCCCTAGGTTCTTTTACCCCTTTCGTTAAATAATTGTAACACACGGGACCACGCTTAATCCCTCTCAACCGAAAGACTAGCACCCAGACCACCCACTTTCCCTTTGTCAAAATGCATGGGGGGGGGGGGGGTTTTTTTGGCCCAAACGGGGAATTTAACCAAAAACCGCACAAAATTCCGACCCGAAATTTTTTGCTTTCTAAACCCAAACCCAAAAAGGGTCTCCAAGACCAAAACGCAAGGGAAAATTTCAGGGAAAAAGAAAGCGAGGCAAAGGGGAAGAAGAAGAACTGGGAACAACATCACTGAAATTTCCGGGAAAGGGGCTTTTCCCCCCAACCCCCGGCACTTGCCCCCCCCAAAAACCCCCGCAAAAAGGAACCAACTGGGCAACGTTTTGTCACTGCATGCCCCCAACCCACCCTGGGGGGGGGTTAAAAGGAAGCAGATGAAAGATGATGAGACCCAGGGGAGGGGGCGTTACCTTTTAGACC
>CM054153.1:56123777-56136277 GCA_028751875.1 Rapana venosa | reverse complement strand
TTTCAAAGTTTAAAAGTGCTTTCCATTTGTAATGAGCATTTGTTTTTCATTACGCTAAAGCATCATGAAATTTTTTCTTGTTTTTTACGAAAAAAAGTCGCGTGAAACCCCCCCTTTTTCAATGGGCCCACTTTGGGCCCAATTTAAAAATTAAATTTTGGTAACTCTGTCTCTCTGTCTCTCTCTCTCTCCCCTTTTCTCTCTCTCTCTCTTTCTCTCTCTCTTCTCTTTTCTCTCTCTCTTCTCTCTCTCTCTCTCTCTCTCTCTCTCATTTTCTTTTTCCCTTCTTCTCCCTCAAACGTTAACACAGCAACTATTGCTGCCCTTTCATATGAGCAAAAAAATGCTTTTTGCCCCTCCCCCGTTAAGCCCCTTAACAAGTCGGGCCCCAGACATCTGACTTTGCGTTGGAGAAATCGTTTTTTTTTTTAAAGTCTTTCTTAGAAAAAAAAGGAAGGAGGAGAATGGACAGAAGGCAGAAAACAGACAAGAAGGAGGTTTACAGGGGGGGAAATGCCAAAAAGGCAGAAAAAAAAAGGAGAGGGGGTAGAAAAGAGGGGATCCTAACCGAATTTCCAGGGGGGGGGGGGGGGGGGGGGGGGGAAAGGTGGGTGTTTTTAAAGGCAGGATCCTTTGGGATTAAACAGGAGAAATCTCTTCGTTTACATTGTTTTTGTTTTGCCCTTTTTGCATCAAGAAAACATTTTTTGGGGGGGGGGGGGGGGGGGGGGGGGGGGGGGGGGGGGGCAAAACCGGGGAAAAATGTGTTTGGGTTGGGGGGGTTTTTTTCTTTGTGGTTTTGGTTTTGGGTTTGGTTGGGTTGGTTTTTTTTCTTCTTCTTTTTTTTTTTTTTGGTTTAGGGGGGGGGATTTCGTTGTTTTGGGTTTTGGGGGGTTTTGGTTGGTTGGTTGGTTGGTTGGTTGGTTTGGGTTTGGGTTTGGGTTTGGGGGTTGGTTGGGGTTTGGTTTTTGGTTTGGGTTTGGGTTTGGGTTTGGGTTGGGGGGGTTTTTTGGTTGGTTGGATGGATGGGTGGGGTTGGATGGATGGGTGGATGGATAGGGAAGTTAGATGGTTGGTTTGGGTGGTTCGAGGGTTTTAAAAGGGTTTTGGGTTTATTGGTTGGTTGGATTTAATGGATGGATGGAAAGTTTTGTGGTTGGTTGGATCGAGGGGTTAAAAAAGTTGGTTGTTGGCTGGGTTTTGGGAGGTAGGGTTTTTTTGGGTTGGGTTGGTTGGTTTTGGGTGGTTGGTTTGGGTGGTTGGATTTGGTTTTTTTTGGGTTTGGTGGTTTGGGTTTGGGTTTGGGAGTTTTTTTTTGGTTCGGTTGGTTGGCCCGGTTGGTTGGTTGGTGGCTGAATGGGGCTGGTTGAAAGGCTTGGGGGGGGGGGGGGGGGGGGGGGGGGGGGGGGGTTTTCACGCCTTCTTCCACAAATTTGGGTGAATGGGGGTGGAGGAGAGCTAGACCCTGTTGAGGGTGGCCTTCAGGGAAAAGGGGGGAGGGGGGGAAGAGAGGGGGGGGAGGGGGGGAAAGTTTGGGAGACAGCTTTGAGGGTGTTAAAAGGGTGTCTGTTTAGAGGGCCCGTTCACATCATGTTATGCATGGGGGGGGGACGGGGGTGAGTGGAGAGGGGAGGGAGGGGGGAGGGGGGGGGAAAACCTTGGATTGTGTTGTGTTGTGTTGTTTTGGTTTCTCAACTGTTTGCTTTGCCCAGCCCCCCTTTTGTTTCTTTTTTTCTTCCTACTGTCTTGTCTTTTTTTGTCTTTTTGTCTTTCTTTTTACTTTTTCTTTCTTTTTTTCTTTTTTCTTTTACATGTCTTTTCGTTGCCTTTCTTTCTTTCTGTCTGTGTTTTTTTCTTTTTTCTCTTTTTTTTTCATTGATTTCTTCTTTTTTTTTGGGGGGGGGGGGGTTTTTTTTTTTTTTTTTTTCTTTTTTTTTCTTTCTTTTCTTTCATCCTGGGCTTTCTTTTGGGCTGTCTTTTTTTTTTCTTTTCTTTCTTTTTTCTTTTTTAAATTTTTTTCTTTCTCTTTTCCTTTTTTTTTTTTCTTTCTTTTTTTTTTTTTCTTTTTTTATTTTTTATTCGTTCTTTTCTTTCTTTCTTTCTATCTGTTCTTTCTCTCTTTCCTTTCTTTTCTTTCTTAAAACCCCTTTTCTTTCTTTTTTTTCGGGTTTTTTCATTCCCGATATCCAGAATGGTGTGTTTCCTGAAATTTTGTTTTATATATATAAAGAATCAATAAAAGATGAGGTTTCACTTTTTTGTTTTTAAATTTTCAAGCAACTAAAAGATAAAAGGCACCCTTCAAAAAAATTTTTAGGGAAAAAAATTTTATAGCCCCCCCCCCCCCCCCCCCCCCCGGAAAAGCAAATTTTGACTGTGTCTTTTCTCTTTGTGCCCGTTTCTCCTGATTTCTTTGCAAAATTTTGCTTTGTACGTGCCAAAACCCCTTTGGGAAAAAAGAGAGTTATGAGGTTTTTAAAATTAGGGGGGGGGGGGGTTTCCCCTTTTGTAGATGTTAGTTTTGGCCCGCGGGGTTTTGGGTTTTTTATTTTTTTTTTACAATTTTCTTTACCGTTTTGTTGCTTTAAATGTGGTTTATTCATTTTTATTTAAAATGAAACAAATTTTAAAAACAAATAACTTAAAACAGCTTAGCAACAAAGAAAATAATAGTTATATTGTGCTCAAGTTTCCCAAAATCAAAATTTTTTTTTTGCCCAGACCGGGAAATCGGGTGCGCAGGGGCCCGGGTTGTCAGGCGCTTACCGGGGAGGGCCCAAAGGGGTTTTAGCTGATATGGAGACAACCCAAAAGTTGCTTAAAAGTGTTCGAGGAAAAAGAAAAAAAATTTTGGCGGTTTTTAAAGATCCCTAAAAATGACCAATGAAAAGGGCGGTGTGTTTTATAAAGAAACTTTTATTTGTTCGCATTCCCTTTCATGAATGGGCCAATGGCCCCCCATAATGAATACATCTTTTTGGGATCCTCTTTTCCCCACTCTCTCTTCTTTTACCCTCTCACCCCCCCTCTCTCTCTCTCTCTTCTCTCATAATCGGAAAAGGTCTTTACCTTTAAAGATGTGCTTTTATGTTTTTAGTTTGTATGTGTTAGGTGTTGACATATCAAAATTAGCTTCATCAAGAAACTTTGTTAAACCCGGGCCCTTTTTGTTTTTAAAAAGTGGGTTTGTTTTGATTCTTGGGGGTTTCGTCAGCCTCTATTTAGTTTTGATTTTGGAAATGCATATTCAAGGTATCTGTTTTTGAGTGCACGCCAGGTATTGTCCCAAAAGTTCTATCAAACTTCCCAGAAATTTTTATTTTTTTTTTTTTGCCTCTTCCTTTTTTTGCCCTCAAAATGTATTGTCCCCTAAGGCCGATGTACATTAAACAATTTCAGAGCTCAGAGAGAGTTCTCTTCCTCTCTCTCTCTCCCCTTTTCCCCCCCCTCTCTCTCTTCTTCTCTCCCCTTTCCCCCTCCCCCCCCTCTCTTCTTCTCTCTCTCTTCTCTCTTTTGGTATTGGGTTTTATAGATGTGATGTATCCCTAAGGGTGAGGATGGATGTTTAAAAAAAACAACAACAAAACACAGGGAAAGCTTGTTCTTATTCTCAAAAAATAAAAAAATTTGATTTGATTCTCTCTCTCTCTCTCTCTCCCCTTTTTTCCCTCTCCTCTTCTCTCTCCTCTCTCTCTCTCTCTTCTGTTACTCTCTCTCCCCCTACCTCTAACTCTCTCTTTTCTCTCTCCTCATCTCAAAACTCCTTCTCTCTCTCACTCTCTTATCCTCTCTTCCCCTCGCTCTCTTTTCCAAGCAAACAGGGGGAGGTGAAAAGATCACAATTTCTTATGTTCCCCCCCTAATTCAAGAGACAGGGGGACCCCCACAGCCGGCCCTTCAAACAGTAAGGGAGAATGGAAGAAAGGAAATGACGGGGTTGGGAGTTCACTTTGGGTCCCCCACACCCACACCACACACACAACAAACACACAACCACACACACCACACACCCCAAAGTCTTCGGAGAGTTTTACCGAGGCCCCCTGTGCGAACGAGCAGGAAAAAACTGCGCACCGTTAAAACCCGTTTCCCCTTTTTTGAAAGAGTAGGGGCCCTTGTTGCCGGTGGGAATGGATGACAAAAATTTAAAAAAACCGCATACACACGGGGGTGGATGTAAAAAAAAAAGCACTAATGCTTATTCCATTATCCCCGAATTAAAAGAGTGAAACCCCACACACACGCTCTTTTCGTAGAGTAGGCATTGTGGTGGTGGGAACAGATGACAATTTACAAAAACCCCATCACACGGGGATGGTGTTTTTAAAAATAAAAAAAAGCAAATAAGGGTTTTCATTTTTTTCCCGAATAAAAGAATAAAATAAGATAGAAAGATGAAAGACTCACTAATGGCTCCCCCCCCCCCCTCCCCCCGGCCTTTCTCTCTGTCTCTGCTCTTCCTGTTTTTTTCTCTCTCTCTCTTCTCTATTAACTTCTCTTTCTTTCTTTTCTCTCTCTTTCCTCTTTCTTTTTCTCTCTCTTCTCTCTCTCTCTGTCGCTTTTTCTCCTTCCCCCTCTCTCTCTCTCTCTTCTCTCTTCTCTCTCTCTCTTTCCCCCCCCCCCCCCCCCCCCCTCCTTTGTGCAAAGGGGGGAATTAGAGGGGCCTCAGTGGTTTTTGTTTGCTGGATAGGTCCCCTGCGTTTCCGTGCTTTGAAAAGCCTTTTCCCATCCATTTCTTTTCCTCGCTTGGCTCCTCGGCCCGTCTCTGCGCGCGCGGCCCTCCCCCCCCCCCCCCCCCCCTTTTTTTTTTTCCCCCCCGAAAGTTTTTTTTCCTCTCCAACCCCTTTTTTTCCCTCTCTCTCCCTCTCTTCTCTCTCGCCCTTCTCTTCTCTTCTCTCTTCTCTCTTTTCTTCTTTCTCTTCTTCTCTTTTTCTCTCTCTCTCTCTCTCCCTCTCTCTCTCTCTCTTCCCCTCTCTCTCTCTCCCTCTCATTTTGCCCCCCTTTTTTTTCTCCATATCTCTTTTTCCTCTCTCCCTTTTTTCCCTTCTTTTCTCTTTTCTCTCTTTTCTCTCTCTCTCTCTCCCCTTCATTTTGCCCCTTCTTTCCTTTCCCTATCTCTTTTTTTCTTTCCCCGTCTTCTCTCTTTTCTCTTTTCTCTCTCTCTCTCTCCCTTCATTTTTGCCCTCTCTTTTTTTCCATTTCTTTTTCTCTCCCCTCCCCGTTCTCTCTTCCTTTCTCCTTTTCTCTCTCTCTCTCTCCTCTCATTTTGCCCCCTCCTTTCTTCCTATACTTTTTTTCTTCCCCCTTCTCCTCCTTCTCCTTTTCCCTCTTTCCCTCCCCTTGGGGGGGCGGATGGGGAATGGGCCTCCGTGGATAGCTGTTTGCTGTTATCCTACGCGTCCTCCTGCAGTTTCCGTGCTTCTTCCGAGCCTGTCCGCACCTTGCTTTGGTCTCTCGTGCTTCAGTCTCTGTCTGTCTGCTCTGTCTGTCCGTTTCTATCTTCTTTCTCTTCTCTCCTCAACATACAATACACATAAAACCCCTCTCCCCTCTCACCTCTCCCACTCCCCAATAAAAAATACATTTTTACCCTATCAAAACTCACCACCTTCTCAAAAACACCCACACAACCCCAAAACTCATTCATACAACAAAATAACTAAAAGTCCCTCAAACACACTACACTCTTCTTTACTCTACATACAACAACACAAACCCACTACACTATAAAACAACTCCACACCAAAAATCACACCAAACACACCCAACACACATAAAAACATCCATACAAAACTCAAACACACAAAACCACACACCTCCTCACAACACACCCACACACATCCACACCACTCCAAATCTTTTACCCACACAAACTCACAAAACATCTAATTACACTCTACCCCTGTCTATCTCATATCACCAATCTTTCTCTCTCACACTTCTCCCTCTCATATTTCCCCTCTTTTCTCTCCATCATCTCTTTTTCTCTCCTCTCCCTGGTCTCTCTCTTTTTTCTTATCTCTCTCTCTCTCTCCACCTCTCATTTTGCCCCTTCTCTTTCTCTCCAATCTCTTTTTCTCTCTCTCCCATTCTCTCTCTACTCTCTCTTATCTTAATCCTTCTCTTCACTCTCTCACTCTCTCTCTGGGGGCCCGTGAACTGGAGTATCACGGTGCATGACTCGTGCTGTCAACCTGTTGCCCATATTCAACAAGTATCCGCTATGAGGCATTGGCTTTGGTACCATCGTCTGTCAGGAGCCAGTGCGATGGGTCATGCCTTTGCCCTACCACCTGGTATTCCCGGGCGGCATGCGGGAGTTTTTACCCGTCTTTTGGCCTTTATGTTGCCGAAGGGCCCAAAGATAAAAGGCCGCGATGCGACCCCATCGGGGCCATCGTTGGTAACGCCGTCGCGAATGTGAACCCTGAGTCACCCTGGGTTGCTCCTTACCCTGCTCATTTCTGGGGCTGGATTAATCTCTTCTCGCTGTGGGGGTCGTGTGAGAGGAAAACCAGGGCAACTCCCGTGACTTTCACTCAAGATCCCACGAAGCCTTGAAGCAGAGCGGGCTGACCAGCGGCGCCGCAGGCTAGCGGCCAGCATGGCAGGACCTACGACTCGCGCATCGCCTCAGCGGGACGTCATCAGCCTCTCCCCGCCCTCTCTTCCCAGGACCTTTCTCCCTTCGATGAATCAGGAGTCTCCTGAGGTCCCCATGGGACAGCAACTCAACGCCAGGTTTCGGTGCCTTCAGGACCTTACAACGAGTAGTTCTCCGTCCATTCAGGTGTAGAGGAGGTCGAGTCTGAGGGGAGGAGGTGATCGTGTGTGCGTGACCAGTCACACTCTGAACTGACAAAGACAATGCGGAAACTGATGAACAGGGTTTTGTTGGACACATACGAGAAAACGATCGACGATTTTGGAAGGAAGTTCAAAAAGATAATATAATCTGACGCGCGCGCACGCGCGCGCGCTCTCGGCTCACGCCGTATCCAATCTGAAACAGCAAAGAAGACGGGAATCGGGCCGCGCATGCAAGACTTCATCGACTGCACCAAAATGGACATGACCTCGAAACTTGACTTTGACAGGAGTACCGCACGACTTGGTGACAAACAGGATGCCCCAATAATTGCACAAGATGTCACCTTCTATAAAGATAAGCTACGCATATTCTCAGAGAAAAAAAAGAAAATGAAGGGTAGCAATGTATCATTGGTGAAGATTTTTCCTCCGTGTAGGGAAATAGACAAAAACTAGACACCCCATCTGAAAAAAAAGCTAGAAGTGTCTGGTCAGAGAGCTTTATGGTTCTTTGATCCATCTTGTCATTGACATAAAAACGCGACTTTCTGGATGAGTTCATGGGTCAAGAGGGGGCCAAGCTTCGGCACTACGGCAGGCCCTTTGTTTGTGCCAATTTTGTTCAGTGGCGACCCCAGAATCCGATGGAGGGGTATCACGCAATTTTCCACACCGCTTAACTGTCCGTATGGAAAAATAGGCCTACTGCACATGCTCACAAGCCTCTTGCCCAGTGCAAACAGGCCAGGCTGGCAGTTGCTGCTGAGTCACGTGAAACATAGTGGCACAGCGTGTTGAATAGTTGAGAATGAACCTGTGTCATGTTGGAAGGGAAAGTGTGTTGCAGTCCGCTGATGGAAAGGTGGAAAGGAGGTGTGTTGTTCAGTCGATCATGGAATGTGTGCGGCAGCAGGTGTGGTTGTCAGGTTGCTGATGGCAGTGTGAGATGCCGGTGTGTAGACCGTCATGTGGAAAGATTGTGAATGACGGTGTTTAGACCTCCCTTGAGGAGAGGTGTGAGCCAGAAGGTATGGTCCCGTCCTCCGCCACTCGGACCCGTCCCTCCTCCTGAGAAATAAAGGGTGTCGTCCTGGTCTGATGCAAAAACAAGTTATTCATATGGGTGATGATAATTCACCAAACCTTTGACAATAAGGCGATCATTTTCTTTCATCGTCATGGAATGTGAATGCGTTTTTTGTTTTCCTAAATTAAAGATCACTGATTCTTGTCTCTTATGTCTGTAGTTTGACTTTGTGTGTTTTTAGTTGAATCCTTTATGGATTTACAAATTGATTGCACCCATCCGGGTCTTCTTTCTACTGGTTCATGATGTCTACTGTAAAACCTGCCATTAAAATTTTCTAAGCATGCAAGACGTGTCTGGTGCATAGTGTGTTTATATAAAAGTTGTTTTGCTTTATATGTGCAAGATGGTGATACACAATTGCCAATATATGAGTTGCTTCATATCTGAATAAACAGTCTGTTTGGGACACTGCAAAGATGTATTTTCCTGTTTGTACATATGTTCGCTGCAGGGGTCCTTTTCTATGTACACGTTTCGATCTTGGCCAATCGGGAATCCACATACTTGAAGAATGTTTAACTGATATTTTGTTTACAACTGATGTATATGTGATTCTTTTGGTGACTTACATTGGCCAGAACATCGAACATTTCTTTTGAATTTCTGATAATTTAGGTTTACACATTCAGTATAACAGCCAGTTCTTGGTGCTAGTCGTTGTTCCCGCGGAATGCTTGCTTGAACGCATTGGCAAAAGATGCTTCTGAATATGTGTACTGCTTTAGATTTTGTATTCTACCTGGAGTATGTAATGTATCATGCAGGTCGCACTACACACTATATTTCTCTGACGCTTTGGACGCCCGAGTACAAGCCTCTCTTATTTATTCAGCGTGAACTTCTTTCTCTTGTTGTTTGACCCTTGTAAAATGTGCATTGTTTTGGAACGAACTTTGCATTATACAAAAACGCATTCCCATTCAACGTAGCACTTTTCCCAAATGACAATTTTTTCTGCGGACGACGGTCTCCCCGCACCCCCATGTAGTCATCCATCTATATTTCACCCTCCCCTGAGGCACTACGCGAGCTTACTCATCTCTCACCTTAACCCCCCCTCCAACTAACCATACAATCACCAATCTAATCATAATACCATATCCAATTTTCATACCACTACATAAATCTATTACATTCATCCTCTATAAAAAAAATAAAAAAAAAATCTATTAATATCCTAACATATCATCTAACAAACAATAACCTTACCCCCACTATACATTAATTAACATTAAATACAAAATAAAATAAAAACTTTCAATTATAAATTAACTTAAAAAACTCATAACCAAAAAAATAAAATACTTCAATTACTATATAAACTAATACTTTAATATTAAACATTAATTGAGATTAAATCTTAAATCCTAACCACCCTTCAAAATTATTCAAATCTTTTCAAACAACAATACAAGATTCAAACATAATTTTGGATACAGTTAAGAAAGCTTCTTTTAAAATGAATCATCCTAAAATTGAAAATAAGTCTTGATGTTTGGTATCCTCATTTTCAAACCCATCTGCGAAAAAGAAAAATAACTAAACATGCACCATAGATATTGCAATGAAGATATTGAGGACGATGACTTTATCCAATCGCCAATTTCTAGAGAAGAAGTCTCCTTTATGGAAACTGAGGAATTGAATCTAGTAATGGCCTTGGCCGCTGTTCGGCATTATTAGTGAACTATACAAGAATTCAACTACACCAGGTTGTACAGTTTCGTTTTCTTCTGTCAACACGTTTTCCTATGGCTTTATTTGATAGGTATCTATCCAAAGAGCTGGGACTCGAAATCTCCTCTTGTTTTTACCATTGTTTAAAAAGGCGCGATGTCAAGAATCCGAATAATATAGTGGGGTTTTTCTCTCAGCTATACATAAGTCGTCGACGCTATTTTGTACTTTCCATGAACAAACTGCTCATCTCACAGGAGTGGGTAGAATGTAATTATATCACCGCGCTGCCCATCGGTGGTTTTAAGGAAAGGTCTATTCAAACTGACATATTGTTTGCGCTTCTTGCCTTCGTTCAAAAACAATTTTCTTTGAATCGAAAGCTTATGTCGCTTTCATAGAATTTGGAAAAAGCTTTCGATATCTGTATATAGACATTTGTTTGTGGCCTTATACTGTTGAAAAATGGAAGTAAAAGGTTTAATTAATAAATGTATTCATAGCATGTATGATTACTGTGATAAGTAGAGTTCAGAAGTGGTGCACAACTAACAGATTGTATAAACGTACTTCTGGAGTAAAACAAGGTGATGTATGTAGCCCTGTTGTGTTGTTTTTCTCTTTTCATCATGAACTAGTGCGTGCGTTATTGCAAATGGAACGACATGGTTCTGCTACAAATTACCTCTGCGCGCGCCCGATCCTCGCGCCTCCGCCTAATTGTTGTTTTCCATTTCGTTGGCTCGCCTTGATATTGTATTGTTATATGACAACTGATATCGAGTCTTCCCGACACAACTGAATACTCATCTTGCGCCATGCTGCTACTTCTCTTCACTAAAAGTAATATGACTACAAAGTAATATCCATTGTGCGTTTAGAAGGGGGGACTCATTTAAGTGCGAAGAGAAAGATGGGGTTGTTATGGTCAATCACTATAATGCCAGTTGTCAATTTTACAAGTATTTAGGATATATTTGCGTGTAACACGTTTAAGTTATAGTTTCTTGCGTGTAAAAGATCGCTGAGGTAAGGCCAAATGCTATTAATATGTATTATGGAGAAGGACTCTTTCTTTACAAAGTGACGTTCTCACGTTGTTCTTAAATTATTTGATGCGCAGGTACAACCTATTGCACCGTATGGTTGTCTGAACTATGAGGGCGGTTAGAAGTAATGCAGCTTAGTCATTGCGAAACGTCCTTGCACCTGTTGCTTTAAAGAGGATTTTTATGTGTTGCGACTCTCCTAATCGATTTGCTTGGGCTATCTGGTGAGACTAATAGATACCCATTTTACAAATTAATTCTGCTGTGCAAACCATACCGCGTAATTTGGCTCGTAGACATTTTGCAAATTGGAGCGGAAAACAAGCATTCCTTTTAAGGCTTACCAGACTGGTTGTCTGAATAGATAGTAGAGGAAAGAACTAAACTGGGTACTGATGTAGGTGTCTTCTATCGCTAAACATGGCTATGGTGTTGTGTGGGTCAATCAAGGTCGGTTGGTAGCTATAAATGTATTATTAAGATTTCTCCGTCAACGTTTAATTTGTGTGTGAACAGATGGCATGAGGGATGATCACAATTCAAACTAGTGAACGATTCAGTCTGTAATAGAACATTTTCCAGTTCACACAGAACTGAAATTATATGTGACACTTGACCTATGGATCTTTACACTTTAGATATTATTCTATGCCCAGCTCTCGTTAGATTAGGTGTGTCTGATTTTAGCCACACATCACTTTAGTACAGGAGCATTTAATGATATGATTTGATATGTCCATTAGTGTAGAATGATAAAGAAGCTGAAGTACACTTTGTGCTATGCTGTCCTGCTTTTCAAGATATTAGAGAAAGATATATATTGCCCAAAAATAATATCATCAGCATAGTCTTTTCAATAAACTAAACTTTACTAGTCATCTGTGGACACAAGGGACGTTACAGAATTTGTCTATGTTCCTGCTTAAAGCATTCAAGTAAGAGAAATCGCCACGTCATAGCATGCGGGTTCTTTACATATCTTTAGAATTAATGTGTTTATTTGCTGTTTTATGTTTTCATGTTGTATGTTTTGTTCCAATCCCCTTCATGAGGGGCCATGGCCTAATGAATAAACTATTCCGAATCCGAATCCGAATCCGAATCTCTCTCTCTCTCTCACTCAATTCCCCTTCCCTTCAAGGGCAGTGGGGCAATGGCCGGCTTTTTCAACAGTTACAGAGGCAGAATAAAAGGAATGGATAATGGGGTTTAGAGTTCACTATCCTTGGGTCCCCACACACACCACTCACACCTAATGGCTTGTTCCACCTCCACCCCCTCCCCACTCAGACTCATCTCTTCCTCTCTCTCTCTTCCTCTGTGTGCAAAGGGGACTCCATTAGTGAAGGCTCAGTGACTAGTAGTTCTGTTATCATAGAGTCCCTCTGTACTTTCTTTGTCTTTGAATGGCGTGGCGCTATCCATTTCTTTGTGTCTGTTTTCTGTCTCCCTCCAAATACCCCCCCCTCTCTCTCTCTCTCTCTCTCTCTCTCTCTCTCTCTCTCTCTCTCTCCCAAAAAAATTGTCAAAAGACTCTCTCCAAAAATTGTCAAAAGTATCTCTCTCTCGCTCTCTCTCTCTCTCTCTTCCTTTCTTCCTACATCCTGTCCATTCTTCTTCTTCTTTCCTTTCTTTCTCGCTTTCTTTCTTTCTTTCCTTTCTGTCTGTCATTGTATATCGGTTATTGCCATCACTTTCTTCTTCTGTCTGCTGGTTCGAGGTCAGTGGATGAGTCAGGACAGGGAGGAAAGAACGAATGAAAGACTGGAAGGAAGCAAGGGAGAAAGAGAAGAATGAATGGAAGGAAGCAGAGAAGGAAGCAAGCAAGCAAGCAAAGAAGGGAGAATGGAAGGAAGGAAAGAAGATTGGAGGAT
>CM054153.1:56098777-56121277 GCA_028751875.1 Rapana venosa | reverse complement strand
CTTCTCCATCTTCAGTGTAGTGGGAGTGTCTCCTTCATCAGCATAATGCAGACATCAATCTGAATCTTCTGCTTCTTAGGAAGACAGGTGGGGGGGAGGGGGGAGGGCGGTAGTGAAGGAGAGGGGGAGGGAGAGGGCATAATGACGGGCAGCAGAATGAGGAACAAGGGAGGGAATGTCAGAAATAAAAGATTGATAATACCGGCTGAAAAAATCATATTTATTCAATTTGTTCGCTCTCTCTCTCTCTCTGTTTTTGGTGCGGTGTGGGTGGTGTTTTGGTGCGGTTTGTGTGTGGGTGTGTGTGTGTTGTGTTTGTGTTGTGTGTGTGTTGGGTTGTGTGTGTCTGTCTGTCGGTCCTCTGCCTCTCTCTCTCTCACTCTCTTTTTTTTTTCTCCAGCCACCTCTTAACTTCAAGCCTGGTTAGATTATTATCGGAATATCTTCCCCTCAAAACTCGATCAAGAGATTGTTTCCTCTGGAGTAACATCATGCAACACACTCATCCCCAAAAGTCCTCAATGAGACTATAAACCGAGGGTCCCGTGTGCGAACGCACGCAGAACATCTTGCGACATGTTTAAATCCTCTTTCCTTTCGAGAAGAGATAACCCATGTATGCTTGAATAATACAATATGTACAAAACCCATCACACCGATTGTATTTTAGAAAAAAAAACACATGAGACTTATATGCCATATCCTCGGTATAAAAGGAATAAGTAAATATAATCAATCTCTACTCTCTCGCTTCTCCTCTCTCTCCTCTCTCTCTCCTCTCTCTCTTTCTCACTCTCTCCCTCTCTCTCTCTCCTCTCTCTCACCCTCACCTCTCCTCTCCTCTCTCTCCTCTCTGGCTCTCTCGCTCTCTCTCTCTCTGTCTCTGCTGTCCTCTTATCTCGCTCTCTCTCTCTCTCTCTCTCTCTCCTCTCCTCCTCAATCTCTCTCGTCGCTCGTCTCTCTCGCTCTCTCTCTCTCTGTCTCTCTCGCTCTCTCTCGGTATCTACTCTCTCTCTCTCTCTCTCTCTCTCTCGCTCTCTCATCTCTCTCTCAGAGCCACCCATTAACTTCAACCCTCCTCCTTCCCTCCTACTTCCCACTCCTTCTTCTCGCCCATCTCTCCACCTCCCACCTCAAACCACGGCCACCCCCACCTACCCCCTCATCACAAAAAACTAAAGTAAAAAAAACCATCACATCACTAAGCCTATGCTGGCCCAAATGTTCACAGACCAAAGAGAAAAAAAACACAACACAAACTCAGAACAGACAACAGAAAAAATGCTCTCTTTTTTTTTCCGCTCAACGTGTTTCTTTTCTACCTTTCTGCTTGTTTTTCCCCAACGTTTTGGTTTTTCCCTCTCTCTAGCGCACCGACAAGGATTTAAATTCTACATAAGAGTACAGCAATTACAATATACTAATGATCACGTGAACATTCGTGTCTGTATCCACAAACTTATCACCATAAACCACAACAAACAAGTGAACAACCTTACCGTGGAAATAATGAATTATAGCTTTGATAAATAAACGACCTGCATCCCTTTTCTCCCGCCCACTACCTACTAATCCCCTCCATACCTATCTTCCTCCCCCCACCCAACCGATCGCCTCCCCTTCCCCCTACCCGTCTCCTCCTACCCTCCTCATCGTCTAACCTATCATCTCTCCCCCATATTTCCCTCCCCAACCTATCCCCCTATCTCTCCACAAACATGGAAGAAAGACACACTCTCCGCCAAAATGCAATTAAAAGTAAATGATCCCCATAGAGATCACAAATTCCTACCACAGTACAACCAGTTGCCTTCATATTTTACAACATATCAATCAATTTAACTAACCAACCAAATCGTAAAGGTTTTTCCCAATATACTTGAAAAAAAAATTTAAATGTTCTACAATCATCTTTTTTTCACCCTGTACTTTGTACGCAATAGGAAACCAATTTCTACAATTTCCATAAAAATTGTTGCTTCAATTCCTTCAACAGAAACTTTTATCTGGTCCACAAAATCTTAAAACAATAAAATATAACTAAGTTAAGATTTATTATTATTATATAGCCTTGAATGGAATTAAAATAGACATGAAAAGCACACATACGTGTTTGCAAATTGAACAACGTGTACACAAGTTTCAGATCAACTTAAGAAAAAATTTGCAGCTTGAAGACATATCCCTAGCAAATTTTTCTGTCCTAAAGTGACTCACGAAGTAAAATATTCTGGAGCAGAAGTCTTTTAAACACTAAACAACTCTTCCATGTTTAAAGAACACAGTCAAAGAGCATAACGCTGCTAAATACTGCAACAGTGTACTATTGCACTCTAATATTTTTGTTGTGCATCAAACGTTAGTAGTATGGTAGAAAGTGTTTTGAGTTTGTGAATTTGGTGGTGTATGTATGTGAAAGTCAATAAAGTCAAGTCAAAAAGATATTAATGAGGTAAAAAAATTTAGTATACACAACTTTGTTGTGTACCATCACCCCACCAAATGTATAACCTCCTGCGCGTTGTGTTGTGTGTGTTGTGCCTGTTGTGTGTAATGTGTGTGTGTGCTCTCATCGTGGTTGTTTTGTTGTGGCGTCATGTGTAAAAAAGTACTTTGAGTCCAACACTTTGATTTATTTTTGCAAAATAAGTGCTAGCAAAGTCCATAAGTATTATAAATATAGTATATAATATATATAGTAAGTAGTATAAGTATATTATATCAGTTATTTTATGTTGTTTAACCCTATGACCATAATCCATGGACAACTGTCACTCATATAGTTTCAGTATCTATAAACAGCTTTCACTCAAATTTAATAACAGACCCCTAATCCCTTCAAAATAATCCCACACACCAACCTTAAAACAATCACATATATCTGTCATCATCTAAGCCAAAAAACCAGCCATCCTCATGTCCCTGGATTATTACCCCCCAGAATCACAAATTTCCAGTGACAAATGTCCTTTCAAGCTGTTCAGTCATCGCACTTGAACATTTCTCAATGGTATTTAATTTTGGACACCATTCTATCATGAAAACTTTCATTCTATTTTGTCAATATTACACCCGTCATTTGGCTTTCAATATACAATCATATTCTTTATTAATTGTTTGAAATCGCTCAAATCCACATAAAATTTGTATCTGTATGAAAATAAAGCATCATATTATATAAAATTGTTGACCTACTGTTTACCTCCTGAAACCATGACAATGGTCCAATTTGTATGATTTAGAATAACTTTTTTTCGTTTCTGACAGATAAAAGGAAAAAAAATACTGTAAAGTTTGGAATTAGTAAGTTTAATAATAAGTTGTACAACTATAAGGCATCAGTTCAGATGTGAGTTAGAGTTTGTGATCTCTTCATATCACGCCACCTAAACTTCTAATCCTCTGAAGTGTTTATGGATATTCCATCTATCTTCCCTGTTTTTCCGTTGTTCTTATTCAAAAGGATGGGTAGGTTGGATGGTTAGCTAAGAGAGGGATGGAAAGGGGAGTTTTGAAGGAGGAAGGCAGGAGGAGGTGGGAAAGTAGGAGAGGGGGATATATGGAGGGAGGGCTGCACATTGTATTTATTTGGGACTTAAAGTTCAAAATTAGTCAATCAAATTTTTTTTAACCCTATAACTCCGCAGGGGCACAGAGATCCTTTGTTTCCCACTTATATTGTTCACTAAGATCTAAGTATACATCTGCAAATCTGCTTACTTCACTCGCATTCAACGTTAACATGCGGCTGTGCTAAAGACGAAATGACAATCAAATAGGTTCCAACCATGGCGTATTTCAAGGCTCCACACACAAAAAAAAATCCACTCGCTGCTCTCTCTCTCCCTCTCCCCCGCCTCCGTCTCTCTCTTCTCCTCTCTCTCTTCTCTCTCACTCTCTCCTCTCTCTCTCTCTCACACCACACACACACACACACACACACAGCACACACACACCCATTTTACCCCCTCTTCACCCTAAGTTACTCTTGGGGGAAGAGTAGTAAGGAGTACGATGAGGGTAGAATCGATGAATGAAGGTATAATTAGGAAGTTACATTTGTTTGTTCTTAATAATGCCATTCCTCGTTTAAAGAATAAAAATCGAATTCAATGGAACAGATGGGCCAATGGTGTTTCCCATGCCAGTAATGTAAGGAGATTTCAAAGCTTGTATGCCGAGAGGCACGCTGTCCATCTCTCATTTGCAAGGTTTTGACCATTGTCCTTACGTTAACCCTGACTAATAATAAAACAGATAATAATTTATGGATTTAATTACGCTGAATCTTGTAAAGCAACAAATCAAAGCGCGCAATTGGGGGGGGGGGGGGATTTTCTAAATTCTTTAAAAAAAAAAATTTATATTTTTGTATCGAGATAATGATAACACTCATGGGCTTTTTTTTTACAGCTAGTCCCGTGTTATCGTTTTGTCAATTAGTCATCTTTCCCCCCGCACACAATGCCTACTCTTTCGAAAAGCGAAACTGGATTTAACGTTGCGCAAGAAGTTCTGCATCTCGCACACGCCTCGCTTAAATCTCTTCCAAAATTTGACATTCAGTTTCGATTTTTTTCAAACTGGGAAGAAAGGCTAGGCTGGGATCGCACCCACAACCTCACGGTTTACTTGTGGCAGCAACGCTTAACATCCTGCCACCTTCCTTACTTCGACATCTTCTGGCCTTCAGCCTCCGAAAATATTTGTGTTACTCTCAGTATATCCTATCTCTTCTCTTCTTTTGTTCTTCCCTTTCATTCTTTTCTTTCTGTCTTTCCTTTTCTTTTCTTTCTTTCTCATCTTTCGTTCTCTCTTGTTATTTTCTTTCTGGCTTTCATTCTCCCTTCTTTCTCCCTGTCATTCTTTTTTCTATCTTTCTCTTTCTTTATTTAATGCTGTCTTTCTTTTTCTTTCTTCTCTCTTCTCTTTTTCTTTCGTTCTATCTTCTTTTCTTTCTCCTTGCTTCCTCCTCTTGATAAAAGTGCTTCAGTGTATTTTATGATGCTTTCTGTCTTTTCTCTTCTTTCTTTCCTTCCTTTTCTTTCTCCTTTTCTTCTCTTCCTTTCTGTCTTTCTTGCTGGCTAAAAGTCCCTCATGTATTTATGGAGCTTTCGGTCTGTTATTTTTCGCGTGCTCGCCTTTTGGTAAGATTGGGGACATCTTTTTTAGCCTGCATCTCTACCCTGTCTTCCTCAGAGTTGAAAATACAAATAAGCTTAATTTTTATATCGAAACAGAGAAGGGAAGAGAGGAACCAAAATGAGAGAGAAAGAGAGGGAAAGAAGAAGAAGAGAGAGAGAAAGAAGAAGAGAAGAGAGAGAGAAAATGGGAAAGACAGACAGGAGAGGCAACAGAAAGAAACAGAGAAATTATGGGTTTATAAATCTTTAAATCGCAAGGGTTACAGATAATCTTACATTCATTCTCTTACGTTCGGTCTATGCCCATAGAAGACAATCATTGATAATCATAACTAAAAACTATTAATAATAAATAACGAAAGTAGGCGAGAGACAGAACATAGCAGAAGACTACACCCACAAAGATAGAGAGAGATTATTTATTGAAAAATGTTTTATTGTGGTTGGTGTTTTGTTGGTTGTTTGTTGTTGGTTGTTTTGGTTGTTGTTTTTGGTTTTATTGATTGAGTGGTTGGTTGCTGGTTGTTGGAAGTTGGGTGTTTGTTGATTTTGTTATAATCCTCATTCCAAGGGTTACAGAAAAGTGTCATTATAGTCATAACAATTAACTTTGATGAATAAAATAACGAGAGAGGGATGAAAAGAGAGAAGAAGTGACATACACACTCACAAAAAAGAGTGGGAGAGAGCAAGAGATATTGACTGATTGATTATCTTTATCCCAAGTTACAGATCTATTAGTAGTAACATCTTTACTCCATCCGCCCTTGCCTGCAAGAACTATCATTAATATTCATAAGTTATGAAATACAATAAAGAGGTAAGAATTGATGATTATTTGATTATCATTGGAATATTGATTGATTTATTGATTGAGGATTAAATCTTTTATTCAAATTACAGATAAGCATGACACACTTTATATATCTTCCTTTTTTATCCTGAAAGAAATATCACGAATCATAACTAAATAGGAAGAATGTGAAAAAAAAAAGCACATAAGTGCTTATTCCATTATCCTCGAAATAAAAGAAAAAATCAATAAATAAATGTATGCCCAAGAATGCTGGAAACACCATTAGAACATCACACACAGCACACGCGCGCCACACAGACATAACACAACACACAACACATACACATACCCACACACACCCCACACACACCACACACACACACACACACACACACACAAGAACAGAAAACTGATAGAGAGACCGATAGACAACACAGAGAGACAGACAAAACACATAACAAACAGAAAACAGGGAGAAGTAAGAAGTAAACTTTCCAATCCCTGTGCAGGTGTATCACAGAGAATTAACGGACTTTTCTCTCACACGCAAGTCATAGTCACACAGGAAAAGCGTCTCATCCCTCAGTTGAGAGATTAGACTCTATGTATCTGCGCCACAGACACACCTGCCTTAGGGTAAGCACTACTTTAAGAGAGGGGAAGGGGAGAGAGAAGGGGTTGACGAGAGAGAAGTAGAGGAGGGAAAAGAGATAGGGGGGAGAGTGAGGGATGCAGGGAAAGAAGGAAAGGAGGGAGGGAGGAGGATGGAGAGAGGGGACGGAGAAAGGAAGAGGGAGGAAGGAAGAGGGAGGTAAGAGAGGAAAAAAGAGAGAGAAGGGGGGGGTAAACAAGAAGAGTAGAGAATAACTGATGGAGAGAGAGGCATGGAAGAGATAGGATAGAACACACAAGAGACAGAGGAGAGACTCACAAGAGAGGACAAAGAGAGCACATAGCTGGGGGGGGGTCTTTTTTTTTGTTTTTGGGGGGGGGGGGGGGGATGCTGTTGTTCTGCTCCTGCAATAATATAATAATTTATGCTCTTCTCTATTTCGTCCATCGACCTGGAATGAGCTCCTTCTCTTCCTCTCTTCGCCAAAACCTAGGTATGAACACTTTTAAATCCAGCCTCAAACATATTTATTTTCAACCAAGGGATTTCCCCTCCTCTTTCATATCAGACTATCACCCACGCTTCACGAACCCATGTCCTATAAACCTGCTAAAGTATATTGACCTTGTGAGCTGTGTGTATCTTTGTAAAACATTTGACTATTGAAATTTTATTTCAATAGATTTTGTCTGCAGGCTCCATTTTGTAAATATCTGTTTTGTTTAAACTATTGATTATTTTTATCATTGATGCGTGAACTGTGTAAGATTAGTTGAATGCATGCGCTTTGATTTGTCCTTTGCAAGATAGACGCTATATAGTTCCATTTATTAGTAAATTATTATGTGTGTGTGTGTGTGTTGTGTGTGTGTGTGTGTTGTGGGTGTTGTGTTGGTTGTGGTGGGTGTGTGTGTGGTGTGTTGTGGTGTGTGTTGTGACCAGACAATGTGTGTTTGCTATGAAGGGTGGTAGGACTGTCCAGCTGAACTTTTTTCTTAGTTCTGGCTTACCAGGTCCTTGCTCTCTTCTCTCTCTCTCTCTCTCTCTCTCTCTCTCTCCTCTCTCACTTCTCACTCTCTCTCTCGTCTCTCTCTCTCTCTCTCTCTCTCTCTCTCTCTCTCTCTCTCTCTCCACTCTCTCCTCCTCCTCTCTCTCTCTTCTCTCCTCTCTCTCTCTCCTCTTCTCCCTCCCCTCTCATCTCCTCTCTCTCTCTCCCTCTCACCCTCCCTCTCTCTCTCCTCTCTCTCTCTCCCTCTCTTTTTCTTATCTCTCTCACTCTCTGTCTCTCTCTTTCGTTCTCTCTCTCTGTCTATCTCTCCTGTGTCAGTCTCTCGCTCTTCTCTGTCTCTCTGGGTATAATCTCTTTTTTCTACTCCTGCGAGTTCACATTCCTAGCCCTCCAGCTGTTTTGTAATAGTGCCTAAGGCCGAAGGTCAATTAAACTTTTCATGTTCAGTGTCTCTGCCTCTGTCTTACCTCTCTCTGTCTCTGTCTCTCTCTGTTCTCTCACTCTATCTCTCTCTCTCTCTCTCTCTCTCTCTCTCACACACATATTAAAATAGAGGATGGATACTATATTCAGAACTAATTTTTTGTTTTTGTGTAATGGTAAATTCTTTGACCATCGATCTATCATGTCTCCATGTTAAAAGGTGGTGTAAAAAAATTGAAAAGGCGATGGCCATTATCATGTCAAATAAATAATTCCAATCTGTGTGATGTGTGTTACTGCCAAATTGAACAGAGTCAGACCATTCAAGTTTGTGGCAGTCGTCTGTAGCCCCCAGGCTAATAAGCTAAGTGTCCCTTCTGCTGAAACATCATCTGCCCTCCTGTTCTGATTCCCCACATCGCATGGCGGAATGGGCTGCATTCTGGCTGAGCCTATTACTGTTTGTGTCGTTTCTTTCATTATGGACATATTAATACTTCTTGCTTTTGATACCAATGCCGTTAAGCCTTTTTTTTGTAAACAAGCCAAATTTTTTATGTCTTCTTCCTGTCTGTCTGTCTGTTCTTGTTTCTGTATCTGCCTGTCTATCTCTCTCAGTTCTCTTCTGTTTGTCCTGTTGCTGTCTCTCTCTGTCTCTGCTGTCTCTCTGCCTTTTGTCTCTTTCTTTATCTTTCCTATCGCCTGTCTCTGTCTAACTCGTCTCTTCTCTCTGTCACACACACACACACACAAACACTACACAACACAACACAACACAACAAACACACACACACACACAACACAAACAACACAACACAACAACACTAACACAATTTAATATTTCTTTGTGAATAGATATTTAACCTGAAAATACACGCACACATACACCACAACACAACATAAACACACAACAACAACACACACAAAACACAAACACACACACACGACATATAAATTAGATATATATATATATTATAAAATATAAATATATATATATATATATATATATAAGACAGCACTCAAAAAAGAACTTACAAAACTATTTTTTTGCAAAACAAGGCGAGTGAGAGTCTAAACCAAGTACTACTACATGAATCTATCTGCCAAAGCTTAAATAACTCACACACGAGTATCTTGTGGCTGATCCAGTGCAGTAGCCAAACATATGTTGTTGTTATGTATAATCCCCCCTCTGGTATCCTGAAGACATGTCCTCTGTCACTCCACACCTGATAACCGTCCAGACAAACATTGTCTTGCATTTTAAGAAAAAATGGTTGGAGTGATGTTGAATAGTTGTTGTTGTTTGTGTCCTTGTTGTCTTACTTGTTTGTGGCTCAAATGTTTTAGAATTTTTGTCTTTCTTTCTTGGTTTTTAAGGGTTTTTTTTTTTGGGGGGGGTGTTTGCAGGGTTAGTTTAAGGAAAATTAAGGAGGTTGCTTGCACACATTGGTCTTTGTCTCAAACCGCTAGTGTGTGTCCTCACAGATACAAACTCAAACATGTACGCCGCAATTCACACACGCACCGCGCACAAAACGCCCGAAAAAACACACCGCACACGCACAACCAATTTGTTTCTAAAATTCACACACATCAATGCAGTGACATAAGGTAGTAATATTTTCAGCAGGATTGAGACGGTTCAACAGAACGATTGTAGTGTAACAAACACTGGTAGTATAAGAGAGCAGCCAGCAGTAGGAGCCAACAGTAATTAGCAGCACATGAACTGCACCAGTACCTAAGTCGGAGTAGCACAGCAGAGCAGTCAGCAGCAGCAGCAGCATAGATTAGTAGTATAGTAGTTAGTAGTATAGTATAGTAGTAGTAGAGTATATAAAGTAGGAGTATAGTATATTGGATATAGTAGTAGTAAGTAAAAGCAGTCGTAGTGCGTGTGTGTGGTATTTGATACTTTTTATTTTATTCATTATTATTGCACAAGTGTAAATGATTTGAATGTAAGCGCATCTGATTTTTTTCCTTTTCAGATTCAGCCGCTATGTAATTTCATACATTATTATTAATATATTATTATTATTATGATAGTATAATGTGAACAGCAGCTACATAGCAGCAACTTACAGCAAATGGTGGGCATAAATAGTCGTAGCAGCTAGTAGCAGCACGCAGTAGTAGTAGGCACAGTAGAGGTAGTGCAGCAGGAGTACAGTAAGTGTAACAGTGAGTAGTAATGGCAGCAGACCACTAGCGAGCAATGTAAGCTCATCAGCAGCAGTAGCAACAGTATAGCCGAGGTGTAGTTCCACGGACCTTGTAGACCAGACACACTACAGTCAGTTAGCAATTAAAGAAATGCAGTACCCATCATGCTCATCATGTATTTTCCCCGGCAACTGCCATATCCATTTGTTCCTCACGGCCAGAGTGTGAGTGTGTGTGAATGTGTGTGAGTAATGGTGTGTATAAGTGGTGTGTGGGTGTTTAAATTTTGTTGTGTGTGTGTGTGTGTGTGTGTGGTGTGTGTGTGTGTGTGTTTGTGTGGTGTGTGTGTGGTGGTGTGTGTGTGTGATAGAAGAGTTGAGTGCGGTCTGTGTTTTGTTTCTGTGGGGCCTGTCTATCTGTCCTTCTGACCTGTGGTCTGTGATCGGTCCTGTGTGCGTGCGTGTTTATTTTTTATATTTTCGGTTTATTCTATATTTCAAGGAGACGGATATACACTCAGATGCTTTTTTTTACATCTAGGTCCCCGGATGTAATGCATTTTTTGTCAGTTTTGTCATCCGTTCCCACCGGCAACATCACTGCCTTCTCTTTCATTAACAGAACAGATTAAACGTAGGCACAAAATGTTGTCTCGTGCGTTCGCACATGGGCTCAGGATATAGTCTCATCCGAAGGACTTTTGGGAGGAGTGGATCTGCACTGATGTTAACTTCCAGGGGAGAAATCCCTGAAACCTGATCGAACCCGGTCCGTCAATTGCGACCGGGGGGCCCTAAATTAATCTAACCCACTACTATCCATATGTGTGTGTGTGTGCGTGCGTGCGCGTGTGGTGTGCGCGCATGTTTTTTCACGCGCGCACGCGCGGGCGTGCTTCTCAAGTGTGTTCCCACGCACCTGCGCACGCCCAATTTGTGGGCAAGGACCCAGTCCTTCTCAGTAATGTGTATAAATTGCTAGTGGGTGTTTCTTGTATAGCTTGTCATTTTCCCAAGACCAATCATGGTCTTCTCGCTATTAGTCAGCGCTCTTTTGGGCAAATGTAGTCCTTGGGTGAGAGAAGTGGAGAAAAGTAGAAGGAATGTAGTGGGGAAATGTAGGATGACAAAAAGAGAGAGAGAGAATAAGACAAAAAGAAGCGCAGAGTCATGAAAAGAAGCAAGTATTGTGAGCAGGATAAAGAACGACATCAAGAAAAGGAAAAGAATTATGGATACATAAAACAACGACAACCCGGGGCTGTCAGTGTCAAAAGCATCCCTACCTCTGCACATTCTGGCTAAGAATTCCTCTTTTTCGTTCCGCTCGTGGTTTTTGCCTTATCCTTTTTTATTCTTTTTTTTGGAGGGGGAGGGGAATCTCGAACCGTTTTTTAGGAGCGTAGGGGGGATGGAGAAATCTTGCTCGGAACCTTTTTAAGGTGGTAGGGGTGAATGGGGAAATCTCGAACCTTTTTTAGGGGGGTGGGGGGTGGGGGGATCATCACCTGCCTTTTTAGTAAGGAGCCAAAACAGCGGGTGATGATTAATTTACATCATCAAGTCTACACCTGTTTGTCAGCTGACCAGTCATACATTAATCCTCCTCAGGCCTCATCGCCTGCAGATTCTGACGCCAGGGCTCTCGTGTAGACTGCGGAGAGCGCTGTTGTGGGTAGCTCCTCTTCTCCGATCCTCCAGAGGCAAGGTAGATTGTCATGGTAAACGACTCCGTTTCTGGAGTAATGTTAGTTTTAAACTGCTCGCCTCTCTCGCTCTCTCTTTCTTTGTCTTTGTCTTTGTCTGTATCTACTTGTCCGTCTTCTTTTGTATTAGTCTTTTGTAGTGTGTGTTGGTTTTGTCTCCTGTCTCTGTCGCTCTTCTCGCTCTCTCTCCTCTCTCTCTCGCATCTCTCGCTCTCTCCGCTCTCTCGGACAATGTTGAGTAAGGGAAATAATGTTCGGTTCTAAGCAATAACCGTCTTGAAGGGAATAAAAATGTCACAGTCATCATCACTGTTACGTAATTTATAAAACCATAAGTTTCCAAATGATAGAGCGACGAAGACAGCAGACAGACGACAGACAGACAGAATGACAGACAACAAACCGAATCAACGACAACAGAAAAACGGGGGAGGAAAACAACACAAATAAGAGAGCCAATACAACACATAACTTCGTCTGAATCTCGTCCACCTTCCTCCTAAACCCCCCCCCCCCTCCCCACCCACCACCCCCCACCTACCCACCCCCCAGCTCCATCCACCTCTCTCGCTTTCTGAGAGGAGAAGAAAAAGAAAAAAAAACGTGCAGAAGAACAAGCCAGAAAAAGAAAGTAGAAAAGGAGAGAAAAAAAACCCACACCCCCAAAAGTTTGGCAAAAGTAAAGGTAACTACTTTGACATGCAACATCACCTGACAAAAAAAAAGGGCCAAAGTGAACTGGGTGAAAGGCTGGAAAGAAGGAGAGAACAAAAGGAGGGAAAAGAGGGGGTGACAGAACTGGAGGGAGGGGTGAGAAGGTGGGAAGAGAGGAAGAACTGGAGGAAATGGGACAAACGTCTTCCAATACAAAACACACAGTTCAACACAGAGAGAGGGGGGAGGGGGCGCCTGCTATTGTGTTCCTGTCATTTTGTTTTGTGGTCGTTGTCTTTGTTGTTGTTGCTGCTGCTGTTGCTCTCTTCTCTTCTTCCTCCTCTCCTCCCGCCTCCTCCTCCTACCTCCTCCTTCTCTTCACTTCTTCTGCTTCTTCTCTTCTTCTTCCTTCTCCTTCTTCAACTTCTCGTCAAATTCTTCAAATTCTCAACTTCATATATTCTTCAAATTCTTCTTCATCATCTAACACCACATCTCTCTTCTTCTCCTACTTCTTTTCTTCGTCGTCGCAATTCTCGTAATTCTTTTCGGCAATTCTACCTCTTTTTTTTGTAGTCCTCTTCTTCTTAGCAGACTTCGTCTCTTCGAAGTTCTTCGCAATTCTTCTTCTCTTCTTCAATTCTTCTCTCTTCACCATCGTAAGCATCATTATCATCATCACATGATTCTCCATCTTCTTCTTCTTTGCAACTCCTCTTTCTTCTTCTCCAATTCTTTCTTCTTCTTCTTCTTTTCTCTTCTGCTTCTCTTCTTCTTTTTTTCTCATTCTTCGCATCTTTTTTTCTTCTAGCGGTTCTTCTTCTCTTCTTCAAATTCTCCTTCTTCACCATCGTAACCATCATCATCATAATGATCACCATCTCCTCTTTTTCTTCAAATTCTTCAAATTCTTCTTCTCTTTCTTGTTCTACTGCTGTTTTTGTTGCTGCTGTTGCCTGCTGTTTTGTTATTGTTGTTTGTTACAAAGCGCTTCTTTGGCTATCGTGTGGGGTGTGGGTGATTGCATCTCATCCCGACCCTGGTCTGTCCATGCCAATTCCTTGTGCTCTCTTGTTTTCCCGCCACACCTTCAAAAACCATACACCGTGATGCCACGAGTGGACGAAATCCCCACTGCTGTATAGTCATTGGGAATCCAATGCTTTATAAACTATAGGATACCTTGTACATGCCTGCACAATCCCTGGTGATGACAGCGATTTACTTTATTTACTTTTATATTAATTATTTATTACACTTTAAGTCACAGCACAATTTCCTGCGCGAATTTTTTATCGTCGTTCGGGCTCTCTCCTGCTCTCGTCTGCTCTCCCCCGAGGGAAGAGAGTTCGCCACAAAGCAGCGCCACCCAGTTATGGGTGTTTTTTTTTTTCTTTTTCTTTCTGCATCGTATTTTCCCTATCAAGTGGCTTTTTTACTACAGAATTGTGCCAGAACACCTCTGCTTGTGGCTGTGGTTCTTTACAGCCTCAATAATTAACGTGTAACACACGACTCCCTCGTTTTATCGGTCTCATCCGAAGACTAGCACTCAAGCACCACACATGGTGTAATGGATGGGGAAAGTTTTTGGGCCCAAACGGGGATCAAACCACTAGCACACTTCCGGACCCGACCTTTTCTTCTAGGCAGGCGCTTACCTCAACTCCACCGAATCCACGATACTTTTAAGAGAGATCTTGACACTGAAGATTTTCCTGCCCCTCATGCTCACTGTTGGCCTAACGGAAGCAAAATAACAGAAACACTTGGAGAGTGGTTCAATCTTCTGTTCTCTTCTCTTCTTCGAACCCTCAGGCTCCGACCTACGGTTGCTTCCATGATTATAAGCGGGTGCAAATGGTGGCGCGCTCTCTTGTGGCGACGCGCTCCCCCCCCGGGGATAGCAGTCCGAAAATCACCTCGAAAATATCAGTGACTTCAAGTGGTATGAAAATGAAAAGAAAATTCAGTTGCGCTGCCGTTAATGATCTGACTAATAAAGCCCAGTACATCTGATTTCAGCGGAGAGAGCGTAATTGTTGTTCATAGTCTTTCTGGGGAAAACAGAGGTAGGGTAGGTACAGCAAAAGGCAGGAAATAGACAAGAGGAGTGACAGGGAGAAACAGATAAAGCAGAAGCAAAGAAAAAGAAGAAATGGAAAGAAAGAATTCCCTACGGCATCCCCACGGGAAATTTTTTCCAACAAAACAAACATAACAACCTGAAACACCCCGCATCATCAAATCCCAGCACAGCCGGGCGCAAAACATAAAAGAAGAAAAAGCCATTCAGGTAGATCCAAGAAATGGACATTTCCCTCTGAATGCCTTGCACAACACAACAGCAAAAAATGGATAGAAGAGATGACAACGGTACACTGAATCTCTGAAGTTCTTTCTGTGACTTTAGTTGGAGTTTATTTTGATTGTCGACTGTTACCGAATGTTGGGCAAAACTGGGCAATGGGATTACTGTTCCACTTTAAAACACACACACACACACCCACACACAACACACACACCACCGCCACACACACACACACACACACACACAACAACACTTAATTGGTCTTTTTTTTTAGTTTTGTTTTCGGCAATTCTCTCTGCTCTCTTTATCTCTCTCTCTTTTGGCTCTCTCTCTCTCTCCTCCTATCTCTCTCTCTCTCGCTCTCAATCTCTCTTCTCTCACTTCCATCCTTCTCTCGCTCTCTCCTCACTCTCTCTCTCCTCTCTCCTCACTTTTATCTACTTGTGATCCAGCAACAGACCAGCAAATCGGTGTTCTACTGAGGCGTCTGATGTGCAGGAAAACTGAAAGTTTGGCTGCACAGTGTATACTCGATACTGAAACGGTATTGTGAAACAGTATTTCTACTCTAACGGACAAACGTGTACAGCGTCGATTAGGAACACAGAGAAACACACGGTGTCGAAGGTGTTACATAGTATCGGTTGATCAAAACATGTGATGTGTAATCAGATGACATCAACCGAATTCTCTTGAAGAGATCTGGCGAGGAATCTAAGTGTGTTTCGGTACATCAAGCAAGAAGAGAAATAACATTTTGCCCAATCGAACTGTCAGGCTTGCCAGACTCGTATAGGAAACAGTGTACTTACACACAAAACACAGAGACAGTGGTGGGCATCTGACAATTACATCATCTTCGGAAAAACTGATCCGGTCTTCATGCTGACTTCGCTGCTTAGACTGGAAGAAGGAAAGCTGTTTGAAAATTGAGACACATGAGACACAGACAATATTGTAATCGAATCTTGATGTACAACCACGCCACTGACCATGGTTTCCATGTCATGTGTAATCGCGTCGCGTCGATATCGTTGTTACCTGCCCGCAGCGCTATATGGCTTGAATGCTAAATACAATAAAATTTGTGTCAATTGCTCTCTCTCTCTCTCTCTTCGCTCCGCCTCCTCTATCTCACCTCTCTCTCTCCCCCCTCTCTCTCAATATCCACCAAATAAAAGAATTTGATATTGATTTAATTAATTGGGATTGAGCCTCTGTTTTCGTCCTCTGTCAGCTGTCTGTCTGTCTTCTCTCTCTCTCTCTACTCTCACTCTCTCCTCTCTCAATCTCTCTCCTCTCTCACTCTCCTCACTCTCTCTCTCTCCTCTCTCCTCTCTCTCTCTCTCTCTCTCTCTCTGATGCTCCCACATTATTGTGTTTGTTGCTAAGTTGTGCTTCTGTGTGTCTGACTGTGGATCTTCAGTTTAACGTCTAGTCACAAATCGTGATTTAACGGCAAAAAGTAATATAAACAAGAGAATGCCAAACAATAAAAGAAAAATGTCAGATAACATCTGTCTGAGTGTGCGTGTGTGCCCGGTGGCATACCGGACATATGTGTGCCGATGTGCGTGACATCTTGTGGACAGAGGCACGTGGAATGCTCTTCCTTGTGGGGTGTTTGTTCTCTAAACATACCTGTGTGCATCTCGTGCGTGTGTGTATTCGTCATGTTGCGCGCGCTGTATGTTTTTCATATCTGTCCCCCAACATTGATCACACACACAAGAAAGTCCTACTACTACAACAACAACAACAACTGCAGATGGACATCTGGTGTTTAAACTCTCATTCCATGACCACGTTTTTTTTGGTTTTCTTTATGTGTGGTGTGGTGTGGTGTGTTGTGTGTGGGTGTGTGTGTGTTGTGTTTGTGTTGTGTGTGTGTTGGGTTGTGTGTGTCTGTCTGTCGGTCCTCTGCCTCTCTCTCTCTCACTCTCTTTTTTTTTTCTCCAGCCACCTCTTAACTTCAAGCCTGGTTAGATTATTATCGGAATATCTTCCCCTCAAAACTCGATCAAGAGATTGTTTCCTCTGGAGTAACATCATGCAACACACTCATCCCCAAAAGTCCTCAATGAGACTATAAACCGAGGGTCCCGTGTGCGAACGCACGCAGAACATCTTGCGACATGTTTAAATCCTCTTTCCTTTCGAGAAGAGATAACCCATGTATGCTTGAATAATACAATATGTACAAAACCCATCACACCGATTGTATTTTAGAAAAAAAAACACATGAGACTTATATGCCATATCCTCGGTATAAAAGGAATAAGTAAATATAATCAATCTCTACTCTCTCGCTTCTCCTCTCTCTCCTCTCTCTCTCCTCTCTCTCTTTCTCACTCTCTCCCTCTCTCTCTCTCCTCTCTCTCACCCTCACCTCTCCTCTCCTCTCTCTCCTCTCTGGCTCTCTCGCTCTCTCTCTCTCTGTCTCTGCTGTCCTCTTATCTCGCTCTCTCTCTCTCTCTCTCTCTCTCCTCTCCTCCTCAATCTCTCTCGTCGCTCGTCTCTCTCGCTCTCTCTCTCTCTGTCTCTCTCGCTCTCTCTCGGTATCTACTCTCTCTCTCTCTCTCTCTCTCTCTCGCTCTCTCATCTCTCTCTCAGAGCCACCCATTAACTTCAACCCTCCTCCTTCCCTCCTACTTCCCACTCCTTCTTCTCGCCCATCTCTCCACCTCCCACCTCAAACCACGGCCACCCCCACCTACCCCCTCATCACAAAAAACTAAAGTAAAAAAAACCATCACATCACTAAGCCTATGCTGGCCCAAATGTTCACAGACCAAAGAGAAAAAAAACACAACACAAACTCAGAACAGACAACAGAAAAAATGCTCTCTTTTTTTTTCCGCTCAACGTGTTTCTTTTCTACCTTTCTGCTTGTTTTTCCCCAACGTTTTGGTTTTTCCCTCTCTCTAGCGCACCGACAAGGATTTAAATTCTACATAAGAGTACAGCAATTACAATATACTAATGATCACGTGAACATTCGTGTCTGTATCCACAAACTTATCACCATAAACCACAACAAACAAGTGAACAACCTTACCGTGGAAATAATGAATTATAGCTTTGATAAATAAACGACCTGCATCCCTTTTCTCCCGCCCACTACCTACTAATCCCCTCCATACCTATCTTCCTCCCCCCACCCAACCGATCGCCTCCCCTTCCCCCTACCCGTCTCCTCCTACCCTCCTCATCGTCTAACCTATCATCTCTCCCCCATATTTCCCTCCCCAACCTATCCCCCTATCTCTCCACAAACATGGAAGAAAGACACACTCTCCGCCAAAATGCAATTAAAAGTAAATGATCCCCATAGAGATCACAAATTCCTACCACAGTACAACCAGTTGCCTTCATATTTTACAACATATCAATCAATTTAACTAACCAACCAAATCGTAAAGGTTTTTCCCAATATACTTGAAAAAAAAATTTAAATGTTCTACAATCATCTTTTTTTCACCCTGTACTTTGTACGCAATAGGAAACCAATTTCTACAATTTCCATAAAAATTGTTGCTTCAATTCCTTCAACAGAAACTTTTATCTGGTCCACAAAATCTTAAAACAATAAAATATAACTAAGTTAAGATTTATTATTATTATATAGCCTTGAATGGAATTAAAATAGACATGAAAAGCACACATACGTGTTTGCAAATTGAACAACGTGTACACAAGTTTCAGATCAACTTAAGAAAAAATTTGCAGCTTGAAGACATATCCCTAGCAAATTTTTCTGTCCTAAAGTGACTCACGAAGTAAAATATTCTGGAGCAGAAGTCTTTTAAACACTAAACAACTCTTCCATGTTTAAAGAACACAGTCAAAGAGCATAACGCTGCTAAATACTGCAACAGTGTACTATTGCACTCTAATATTTTTGTTGTGCATCAAACGTTAGTAGTATGGTAGAAAGTGTTTTGAGTTTGTGAATTTGGTGGTGTATGTATGTGAAAGTCAATAAAGTCAAGTCAAAAAGATATTAATGAGGTAAAAAAATTTAGTATACACAACTTTGTTGTGTACCATCACCCCACCAAATGTATAACCTCCTGCGCGTTGTGTTGTGTGTGTTGTGCCTGTTGTGTGTAATGTGTGTGTGTGCTCTCATCGTGGTTGTTTTGTTGTGGCGTCATGTGTAAAAAAGTACTTTGAGTCCAACACTTTGATTTATTTTTGCAAAATAAGTGCTAGCAAAGTCCATAAGTATTATAAATATAGTATATAATATATATAGTAAGTAGTATAAGTATATTATATCAGTTATTTTATGTTGTTTAACCCTATGACCATAATCCATGGACAACTGTCACTCATATAGTTTCAGTATCTATAAACAGCTTTCACTCAAATTTAATAACAGACCCCTAATCCCTTCAAAATAATCCCACACACCAACCTTAAAACAATCACATATATCTGTCATCATCTAAGCCAAAAAACCAGCCATCCTCATGTCCCTGGATTATTACCCCCCAGAATCACAAATTTCCAGTGACAAATGTCCTTTCAAGCTGTTCAGTCATCGCACTTGAACATTTCTCAATGGTATTTAATTTTGGACACCATTCTATCATGAAAACTTTCATTCTATTTTGTCAATATTACACCCGTCATTTGGCTTTCAATATACAATCATATTCTTTATTAATTGTTTGAAATCGCTCAAATCCACATAAAATTTGTATCTGTATGAAAATAAAGCATCATATTATATAAAATTGTTGACCTACTGTTTACCTCCTGAAACCATGACAATGGTCCAATTTGTATGATTTAGAATAACTTTTTTTCGTTTCTGACAGATAAAAGGAAAAAAAATACTGTAAAGTTTGGAATTAGTAAGTTTAATAATAAGTTGTACAACTATAAGGCATCAGTTCAGATGTGAGTTAGAGTTTGTGATCTCTTCATATCACGCCACCTAAACTTCTAATCCTCTGAAGTGTTTATGGATATTCCATCTATCTTCCCTGTTTTTCCGTTGTTCTTATTCAAAAGGATGGGTAGGTTGGATGGTTAGCTAAGAGAGGGATGGAAAGGGGAGTTTTGAAGGAGGAAGGCAGGAGGAGGTGGGAAAGTAGGAGAGGGGGATATATGGAGGGAGGGCTGCACATTGTATTTATTTGGGACTTAAAGTTCAAAATTAGTCAATCAAATTTTTTTTAACCCTATAACTCCGCAGGGGCACAGAGATCCTTTGTTTCCCACTTATATTGTTCACTAAGATCTAAGTATACATCTGCAAATCTGCTTACTTCACTCGCATTCAACGTTAACATGCGGCTGTGCTAAAGACGAAATGACAATCAAATAGGTTCCAACCATGGCGTATTTCAAGGCTCCACACACAAAAAAAAATCCACTCGCTGCTCTCTCTCTCCCTCTCCCCCGCCTCCGTCTCTCTCTTCTCCTCTCTCTCTTCTCTCTCACTCTCTCCTCTCTCTCTCTCTCACACCACACACACACACACACACACACAGCACACACACACCCATTTTACCCCCTCTTCACCCTAAGTTACTCTTGGGGGAAGAGTAGTAAGGAGTACGATGAGGGTAGAATCGATGAATGAAGGTATAATTAGGAAGTTACATTTGTTTGTTCTTAATAATGCCATTCCTCGTTTAAAGAATAAAAATCGAATTCAATGGAACAGATGGGCCAATGGTGTTTCCCATGCCAGTAATGTAAGGAGATTTCAAAGCTTGTATGCCGAGAGGCACGCTGTCCATCTCTCATTTGCAAGGTTTTGACCATTGTCCTTACGTTAACCCTGACTAATAATAAAACAGATAATAATTTATGGATTTAATTACGCTGAATCTTGTAAAGCAACAAATCAAAGCGCGCAATTGGGGGGGGGGGGGGATTTTCTAAATTCTTTAAAAAAAAAAATTTATATTTTTGTATCGAGATAATGATAACACTCATGGGCTTTTTTTTTACAGCTAGTCCCGTGTTATCGTTTTGTCAATTAGTCATCTTTCCCCCCGCACACAATGCCTACTCTTTCGAAAAGCGAAACTGGATTTAACGTTGCGCAAGAAGTTCTGCATCTCGCACACGCCTCGCTTAAATCTCTTCCAAAATTTGACATTCAGTTTCGATTTTTTTCAAACTGGGAAGAAAGGCTAGGCTGGGATCGCACCCACAACCTCACGGTTTACTTGTGGCAGCAACGCTTAACATCCTGCCACCTTCCTTACTTCGACATCTTCTGGCCTTCAGCCTCCGAAAATATTTGTGTTACTCTCAGTATATCCTATCTCTTCTCTTCTTTTGTTCTTCCCTTTCATTCTTTTCTTTCTGTCTTTCCTTTTCTTTTCTTTCTTTCTCATCTTTCGTTCTCTCTTGTTATTTTCTTTCTGGCTTTCATTCTCCCTTCTTTCTCCCTGTCATTCTTTTTTCTATCTTTCTCTTTCTTTATTTAATGCTGTCTTTCTTTTTCTTTCTTCTCTCTTCTCTTTTTCTTTCGTTCTATCTTCTTTTCTTTCTCCTTGCTTCCTCCTCTTGATAAAAGTGCTTCAGTGTATTTTATGATGCTTTCTGTCTTTTCTCTTCTTTCTTTCCTTCCTTTTCTTTCTCCTTTTCTTCTCTTCCTTTCTGTCTTTCTTGCTGGCTAAAAGTCCCTCATGTATTTATGGAGCTTTCGGTCTGTTATTTTTCGCGTGCTCGCCTTTTGGTAAGATTGGGGACATCTTTTTTAGCCTGCATCTCTACCCTGTCTTCCTCAGAGTTGAAAATACAAATAAGCTTAATTTTTATATCGAAACAGAGAAGGGAAGAGAGGAACCAAAATGAGAGAGAAAGAGAGGGAAAGAAGAAGAAGAGAGAGAGAAAGAAGAAGAGAAGAGAGAGAGAAAATGGGAAAGACAGACAGGAGAGGCAACAGAAAGAAACAGAGAAATTATGGGTTTATAAATCTTTAAATCGCAAGGGTTACAGATAATCTTACATTCATTCTCTTACGTTCGGTCTATGCCCATAGAAGACAATCATTGATAATCATAACTAAAAACTATTAATAATAAATAACGAAAGTAGGCGAGAGACAGAACATAGCAGAAGACTACACCCACAAAGATAGAGAGAGATTATTTATTGAAAAATGTTTTATTGTGGTTGGTGTTTTGTTGGTTGTTTGTTGTTGGTTGTTTTGGTTGTTGTTTTTGGTTTTATTGATTGAGTGGTTGGTTGCTGGTTGTTGGAAGTTGGGTGTTTGTTGATTTTGTTATAATCCTCATTCCAAGGGTTACAGAAAAGTGTCATTATAGTCATAACAATTAACTTTGATGAATAAAATAACGAGAGAGGGATGAAAAGAGAGAAGAAGTGACATACACACTCACAAAAAAGAGTGGGAGAGAGCAAGAGATATTGACTGATTGATTATCTTTATCCCAAGTTACAGATCTATTAGTAGTAACATCTTTACTCCATCCGCCCTTGCCTGCAAGAACTATCATTAATATTCATAAGTTATGAAATACAATAAAGAGGTAAGAATTGATGATTATTTGATTATCATTGGAATATTGATTGATTTATTGATTGAGGATTAAATCTTTTATTCAAATTACAGATAAGCATGACACACTTTATATATCTTCCTTTTTTATCCTGAAAGAAATATCACGAATCATAACTAAATA
>CM054153.1:56082494-56098277 GCA_028751875.1 Rapana venosa | reverse complement strand
GAACAGGACACTGACCTGGTTCCCATGTCTTCTCTAGAGATGGTGTATTGGCATAGGGATGTGAAGCTAAATGATAGCGAACCCCCCTCTCTTCCCCATGGAAACATAATGCGCGCATTCACAACCCACGCACACATGGACACACGCACATAGAAAAATAAATAAAAACACAACTAACTCCATTACTGCCCCTTCTGTGCTGTAATGAGACTATTACTGGGATTCCCAAAGCAAGTTGTCTGCCCTGATTTCAATTTCATGATGTCCTGCCAACATTTTCTTTCTGTTTTATCTTTTTTTTTATATGGAAGATTGGTGATTGAATGTTTCAGGGTTTTCCAAAAGGTCACCTCTCTCCTTTGGCTTGCTGTGTTTTATATTGCCCTCATGTAAAGGTTTTTCCATCTGGAAAACTTGTTTGCAACCTCAAATCTTTTGTGTGTTTTTATAACTATAAGGCTAATATTTGTGTACCTGCGTCCAGCGTGTTTTGTTTGTGTAGTTTTCCTTGTGTGAGTTTTGTGTGGTACTGCCTATTTGGGCTGTTAGGATATGTATAGCTCTCACTATCTTTGTCTGTCTGTCTGTCTGTCTGTCTGTCTGTCTGTCTGTCTGTCTGTCTGTCTCTCTCTCTCTCTCTCTCTCTCTGATGTTGTCTTGTTATCATCTACTCCAGGGGGTCTTCAAAACCAGTTGAATGTGCTCAAAGCATGCTGTTCTAAAATGAAATTAAAAGTAAACAAAGATAAAACTAAAATTATGGTTTTTAGGAAAGGTGGGTTTTTGGGCAGAGATGAAGAATGGTTTTTCGAAAATGTTAAATTAGAAGTAGTAAATAAGTATTGTTATTTGGGATTCAATTTTTCAACGAAGCTAAGCATCAAAGTTGGAACTGAAAATCAAATTATGAAAGGAAAGAAAGCCTTAATTAGTTTAATAAAGGCGTTTTTGAAAAACAAAGATATTACCTGTCAGATATACTTTAAAGTATTTGATATCAAAATACAGCCTATATTATTGTATTCTTCGGAAGTTTGGGGATTAAGTCGATTAGACTGTTTAGAAAAGATTCATTTAATGGCATGCAAGCGTTTTCTGGGGCTTCCCATCAAAACTCCTAACAAAATGGTGTACGGAGAACTGGGAAGATACCCTCTATATGTCAATACCAGCATTTCTGCTTTTCGATTCTGGTTTAAAATACTTCAGATGGACCATCACAGATTACCTCGTCAGGCATACGAAATGCAACTAAGCCTTGATAATAATGCAAAAAGATGCTGGGTTTCTAACATAAGAGTGTTATTATGTGAATGTGGTTTTAATATAGTATGGTTACAGCAGGTGTTGGGGATGTATATAAATTTATGCAGGTTTTCAGGCAAAGACTGATAGATTTGTTTATTCAGGAATGGCAAAGTGTTATAAACGATCATGACAGATACTCCATTTACAGATCATTTAAAACTGTGTTTGAAAGGGAATCTTATATTTGTAGTATTGATGTGTATTGCTTTAAAGTTGCTTTGTCACAAGCCAGATTAAGTGTCTTACCACTAAATAGTAATCGCCACAGATACAGTCCTAATTTGCAAGACAAAATGTGTCCTTTTTGTAAGAATGTAAGTGAGGATGAATATCATTTGATATATATGTGTTCAATGTATGCAGATCTTAGAGTAAAATTCATTCATAACATTCTTCATCTTCCGTTGTCTGATGTTCTTTGTGCTAATAATACACGTTTTTCTTTGCAGATATCAAAGTACATTTTTTATGCCATGCGAAGAAGACAATGCTCAACACAGTTCAGCTAGAATTTAAGGCTTAGTTTAAATGTTTTGTGCAATTTTTAGCTCTCGGTTTCATCTTGGAGTCAAGTAACAGAATAAGATTGGCTTACGCTCTCTCTCTCTCTCTCTCTCTCTCTCATCCTCTCTCTCTCTCTCTCTCTCTCTCTCTCTCTCTCTCTCTCTCTCTCTCTCTCTCTCTCTCCTCCTTTTAAGAATGAATTCATTGGCAAGACTAATACGTGTTTATCTTCTATGTAACTTTCCCTATTCTTCCCTTAAAATTTTAATGCCCAAAGTTGTTCGGTTTTTTGTTCATTGACCAACTAAAAAAAGATGCTTAGAAATTGTAAAGTGTTTTAAACTTTAAACGTCGGTAAACGTATGTTGAAAAGCTAAAGGAAAGATACGTTTTTTAAAATTACCTTTTATGTCATAATTGAAATTTTTTTCACTTTGATATGTTTTAACAGGTTGTTTTTGAAAATTCGTCTTTGTTTTTTTTTAACCTTTTTTACATTGTCAAAACTGGTTTGGGGTGAATGAACGAGTTAAGTTTAGCTTCTGCGATTCTGATGACTAGTTTTTGGTCCCAAAAACTAAACGGTTGGGTAAAAGTATACTGCTCTTTTTCCTGTTGTATTGGGGCCCAAGGCCGATTACATTAACAATTTCCCGAGTTCCGGTTCCGAGTTCTCTTCCCTCTCTCTCTCTTTCCCCTGTTTCTTTTCTGTCCCAAAAGTTTTTTTGTGGTGCTTTCTGAGAAGTTTTGTACTCCCTCTGTGTCTTTGTTTTTGTTATGAGTATGTTGATTTTTTTTATCTGTGTATTTAATGCTGCCTAGTCTTCTGTTGTCTATCGTTTTTCTTTCTTTCTCTCTCTCTCTCTCTTCCTCTTCTCTCTCGCCTCCCCCCACCTCTTCTCTCTTTCTATTTTTCTTTTTTTCTTCTTCTCTCTCTCCCTCTCCCCCCCCTCTCTCTCTTTCTCTCTCTCTTTCTTTTTTTCCCTTTCTTTCTTTCTTTCTTTCCTTCTCCTCACTCCTCTTCTCTTCTCTACTCTCTCTCTTTTCTCTTCTCTCTCCTCTCTCTCTCTCTCTCCCCTTTTAAAAAGAAATTGCGTTTGGCGTGTGTACCTTCTCTTTGTTTCTTGGGTATCTGTTTCTCTATATTTTTGGGCTCTTTTTTTTCTGAGTTATCTCATGTCTGCTTTTTATGCCTTTTTCTTCTGTTTGTCTGTCATCTGCCTGATCTCCTGTTCTTTCTGTGTCTTCGTCTCTCTCTGCTCTCTCTTTTTCCCTCTGTTTCTCGTCTGCGTCTCCTCTCTCTCTCTCTCTCTCTCTTCTCTTTTATGGCGGGTAAAAAAGGTTTTATTTGTACCCCTTGGACTTTATCAATAATCAATAAAAAAATCAATAATAAAATTCGCCTGATGCCGAATAGTCATCAACAGGATAACGAGTAAATCTATCAGTGTTTTAGCTAGAACGGCCCACTAAATACACCACCAAATGCCCTGCAGCAGTGAGGCCTGTTGGAGGGGGCCTTGGGGTGCCCTCCCATTTTTATTCCCTGTGGAGCCCTTACCAAAAAATACGTCCCACAACCCTAAGTGGGCTGATTTGGGGAGTTTAAAAATGAGCGGCGGGAACAGCAGGACATGGACAGGAAGGTAACAAAGATGACAGTAAAAAAAAAAAACCCAAAGCCAAAAACAAAGACCCCCACCCTCCCCCAAACCTCCACCTCCCATAGAACATTCGGGAAAGATTTTCTTTTTAATGAAAAAATTTCCAGTTGTGGCAAAAAAAAAAAAGCTGAAAAACATGTGTAAATAGAGAAATTTAACCCTTTGGGGGTTCAAAATTTTTTCTGTCAAACAACAAAATGTTGGATAAAATTCATTTAAAAAAAGAATTAACAAAAAAAAAACCATGTCGGGTAGCTCAGACAATTCTATTTCATCTCTAGTTATAAAGGTCCCGGTTAAAAATTTGGCTTTGGTCAAGTGTTTAAAATAAATTTTTACTTTTCCCTTAGTTTCACTTTGGGGGATACCTTCAGTGCCTTTTCCCTTCGGTATAAAACCATGAGTGATTACATATGCCGTTAATTTTCTTAATATCCCCGCGTTTAGGTACATTTTTAAACCCCAAAATTTTACACATCATCCCGAAAGGAATTTTAAACTCCCATTGAGGGAACAACGATCAGATACACCAATCTCCCCCTTTGGGTAAACCTGAGGTCGGTCAAGGGGCTCAAAAATTTAAACCCCGAAAAAAAGCCTGGAACACGGTGGTATGTGAGTCATGGGAGAAACAGGCCATTGACTGGTGAGATGGTAAATTTAATGATAGCAAAAAACCCTTTTTTCCCTAGGAAAAACATAATGCATGTTTGCCTACGCGTAAAATGCTACGACACGCACTGGAAAAAAAACAAAAACCCCCACTAAACCAATTAAGGTCCTTGTGTGCAGTAATAAACCACACAGAAAAACTTTAGTAGTTTCTGCCCTGATCAAATTTACGATCTTCTGTGCCCTTTTTTTTTTAAAACTTTTTTCGTTTTTCATTTAGTTTGGGAATGAAGGCAGGCAGGGGGTAGGGCATAGAACGAAAAGCCGAAAGGTATCTTCCCCTTAACCTTGCCCTGTCTTATTTACCCTCTTTTGGGGGTTTTTTCCATCTTAAAAATTGTTTTCTAAATCGCAATTTTTGCTTTTTTTTAAATTTGTGGACCATATGTTTTGTACCTTGTTCCCTTGTCATTGTGTCATTATCCTTTGTTTGTTTATTTGTTTGAAAGTTTGTGTGTGTTGTGTGTTTTAGTTGTGATATTTGACCTTTTTGTACTTGGGGTTTTGGGCAACTCTCTCCTTCTTTCTCTCTTTTCTTCTTGTCCCTCTCTCTTCCCACCACATCACAAAAACAAAAAAACACCCCACGCACACACAAACGCACCACACCACACACTCAAAAACATCCCGCACCATAACACACTTTTCCCCCCACCCCAAAACCCCTTTTATATACCACCACCCCCCCTACGGATGTTCACCTTACATGAAAAGTTTATGTTTAATGTTTTCCTAGGGGCCATAGGGCCTCAAAAATAAATTTAAAAATTTTGTTATTTTATTGTATTTTTTTACACAAACACACACACAACAGCAACACACACACATTCCCTCCTCACCAACCAACCACACCACACACTTTCCCTCCACCACACACACACACACCACAATACCGACATTTCCTCAACAACACATTTCCCCCCCCCCGCCCACAACTTATCACACTGGGCAAACCTTGGCGCCACATTGGCAAGCAACAAAAAATCCTTAGGGATCCTTAAGTAGGGTCTCTCTCTTTCTCTTTTCAGTAACCAAAAAATTTGTGGGCAAAAACTGTGCCGCCTTAAACCCCTAGGATAAATGCATTGCTTGTCCTTTTTTCAGTATTTATTCTTTCCCCTCTTTGATATGTTTTAATTCACAAACCCGAGTTTTTTTGAAATGATATCTGAAACAAAGCTTGTAATTTTTTGTCACAGATGGGTACACGGGATAAAGACAGACAGGAGAGGGGAGGAGAGAAAAAAGAGAGAGAGAGAAGGAGAGAGAGAAGAGAGAGAGAGAAAGAGAAGAGAGAAGAAGAGAGAGAGAAGAGAGGAGAGAGGAGGGGAGTAAAAACAGAGAGGGGAGAGGAAGGAGAGAGAAGAACGATAACGATAACGTTTTTTTTTTTGAGGGTAATAGAATAAGTAAAGACTTTCTTAAATCCACCCCTCGAAAAGAAAGAAAGAAAGAAAAACAGAAGAGCCAAAAATTAAGAAAGGTAATCATAAAAACACAAGAAACATCACGCTATTCTCGTCTCTACCTCTATCACATAAAACGTCATCAAAAGGGAGAGGAGGAGTGAGGGAGAGAAGAGGGAAAAGGAGGAGGGGGAAGGGAGAGAGAGAGAGAGAGAGAAAAGGGGAAGAGGAGAGAGAGAGGATAAAGGGAGAGAGAGAGAGAGAGAAGGGAACTCGAACTGAACTCGAATATTTTAAAAAAGGGGAAATTGGATAACCCAGGCTTCTTTACACACCCCTGGGAAAAAAAGTGAAAACGAGAGAGGAGGGAGAGAGGGAGGAGAGGAGGGGGGGGGGGGGAGAGAGAGAAAAGACAACAGTTTATTGAGTTTGTTTTTAAAGCCTTTAAAAAAAGGGGGAATAGGGAGGGGTGGGCACAAAACTGTATTTTAAAAACCCGTAAAAAAATTTTAAAAAGCTGAAAAAAACATCTGGATGGTTTCCCATTCAGGGTTTTTGATTACAAAAAGATTCAATGAATAGTGTAAAAACAACGTGTTTTTTGAAAGAGGAATGTTCACACTGGGATTTTTGGGGGCGGTCAAAACAAAGTCTGACAATTCTAGTAACTTTTTCCTTTTGGGGTTTTCCTGTGGTTCCTGTGGGACGTTGGATTCTGTCTATTTTTTTCCGCATTTTCTTGGGTATTCAACACCAGCCCAGCGTGTATTCTGCTTGATGTTCACTAAAACCTTACGGGGAGGGGGGAGAGGAGAGAGGGAAGAAAAAGGGAGAGAGGGAGGGGGAAAAGGGGAGGAGAGAGGGGAAAAAATTTATCAAGAAGAAAGAAGAAAGCTTTTAATGGTAGAAAAAAATGGAAGAAATTAAAAAAAGCTCCCAAAACGCTTTGGTTTTTAAAATGTGTGACATATAAAAAAACCCATGGTAAAGTTGCTGTAATATTTAAAAATGAAAAACAAACAAAAAAAAACGTTTGATAGCTCTAGTGGTGTGTGTGTGTGTGTGTGTGGTTTTAGTTTTTTAAAATTTATTTTGTTGGTTTGAGAATGAAGAGAACAGGAAAAGCGGCCCCCTTTTAATCATCTGTGCAAGGGAAAAACGGAGAATTCAGCAATCAAAAGCACGGTCATTGTTCGTTTTTCTGGCCCTCGCTTTTTAAGCCCAAGCTGTTTTTTGTTTTTTGCTGCTATAAATGGGTTTTTTGTTATTTGTGGTTTTTTTGTATGGTTGCAAAAAATGTGTGTCTATGTGTTCTTGTTGCGTTCGTGCTTGCGTGGTAGTGTAGTGTATAGTTGTGTAGTAGTTATGTATAGTAGTATAGTATCGAAGTGATATTTTTGTAATTTAAATGTTGTTGGCTGTTTTAGTTGTAATAGTATTTGTTAGTAGGTATATTGTTTTTTTAGTTGTATAATTAGTAGTAGTGTAGTAAAAGTACTATTACTACTCTACTAATACTAACATATACTCTATACTAATCTCTTCTATGTAGTAGTAGTGTAGTAGTAGTTGTTTTTTTTTTGTGTATATGTAGTGTTTGTAGTAGTTGGGGTGTAGGGTGTCATTTTTTAAACTCCTACTGTCTTGTCTTTGTTTTTTTACCTGCACTCGGTATAAAAATCCTCTTTCCTTCTTTTTTTTTGTGACTCTTTTGTCATACCCCCACGACTAAGACTTTCCCAAAAATAAAAGCCCCTTTTTGTGAATGCTGTTTGATCAAAACTATGCATTTTTAAAAAAATTTGGTAGGTTTGAAAAAAAATTTTTTTTACAAAACTGTCCCCCTAGCTTTGGCCTTAGCTTCCTTAGCGCAATTGCATGCGGGGGTCCCGTGTAGGATTCCGGGAAAAACCCCATTTGTGATTATTTCCAACTTTCCATGCTATCTGGGGATTTCTCTATGTCCTCAATCCCAAAAAATAGTCACAGCCAAAATTTTTTTATGCTTAAAAAAAAATTTTGGGAAAAGTCACAAAAATTTTTTCACTCGCCCTCTATACAAATACTCGGGCCCCCCAATTAATACCGGTGTGCGGGCTTTTTCTGCCTTTTTTGGTCCATTCCCTGCCTTTTGCCCAGAGATATTTTAACAATAACAGTCTCCCGTGCTAAGTTAAAGCATGGGCTGATTGTCAAACTGTAAACTGCAAGCAAGGGATGTTTGCTACATGACGGGCCCTGATAGTGGCTGCTGAGTGTTGGACAGAGGGGGAAGAAAAAGAAAAAATTTGAAGAAGAAAATTTGAAGAAGAAGAAGAAAAAATTTGAAAAAAAAAAGTTTGTTAATTTTAAGTTCCCTTTGGACTTCTAAAACTGAGGATGTGTCATGACAAATAAGCTTGGCTGATGCAGAGGGGGTGAAAAGAGCGGAATGGGGCAGGGAACAGAAGAAAAAAGAGAGGGATACAGTATAAAACCCCCAAAAACGGGAGCCAAAGACAAAAACCCAAAGCATTTGGGTAGGACTTTCATTTTAAAGTAAACCAAATTCCTTTTTTTGGGAACATAACGGCGTAAAAATTTAGGAAAAGAGAACATGTAATGGGGGGGGGGGGGTACAGATTTTATTCTATGATCAAAAGAAATCATTCGAAAAAATTTTTTTAAAACAGAAAAAAACACCCAAAAAAAGCCCTAGCCCCGTGGTAAAGACCATTGGACTTCTTTTTATGGATCAATGAGTCATGATTTGAATATCAGTGAATTTTAAATGAATTTAAGGGTTTAAAAAAGTTTTTGCAGTCTCCCATTCAACTAAGTGCCAACCCATAATACCCTATTCCTTCAGTTTAAAATTCACACGCGAGTCAAATATGCTCATTAAAAAACTGTATTCATGTCAGAGTTCAAAGAGTTAAAAAATTCAAACATACCCAAACATTTTATTTTAAAAATCAATGCACCCCTTTATTTTAGCAGAAAAAAGGTCCCCCTGGCCCCTCCCAGGTGAACCTCTGAGTTTAGCGGGAACAAAAAAACCCCTTTCCAAGTGGCTCCAAAACCCGATGGTTTTTAACGACGGGAGAACAGGCACTGACCCGGTTCCCCTGTTTTTAGAGCCGGGGTTTTGGGATGGGATGGAAGCTTAAAGAAGCAAGCCCCCCCCCCCCCCCCCCCCCCTTTTCCTGGAAAAAAAAAAACTTTCATTGCACAAACCCACCATACATGCACACACCGCTCAAATAAAAAAAAAACCCCCCACAACTCCCTGACCCCCCTTTTGTAATGTAAAAGAGACCGTAAAAGAAAATTTTTGAAGCAAATTGTCTTCCCTGATGTTTTTTCAAACCTTCTCTCCATCCCCCCAAAACCCCCCTTTTTCCCCCTTCTCTCTTCCCCTTTCCATATTCAAAAGAAAAACAGTTTTTACGCTGCCCGGGGATTTCTCAAAAATTCTACTAAAGTTTTCGAGAAAATAATAATTCTTTTTTTTTTATGCCTCTTCCATTTTGCCCCCCAAAAAGGTGGAAGGCCCTTGTTCATTTTCACGTTTATTTGAGAGTCAGAGCTTTTTTCCTTTTCTGTTTCTCCAAGTCAAGTGAAAACGTATTTTCCAATACAACCTTATCTTAACTTCAAAAAAGATTTTAATCATACGTTGCTCAAATTTTGTAATCAAAAATACAAAAAACATACATATCCAATTAAATAATAATAAATATTTGGGAATTTGATTTTAAACAACCAATTAAATTTAAACAGTCTCAGTGAAAAATTGGTCTGATAGGGCCCCTGTTTTTTCAATACTGGGAATTGAAAAAGGGTTCCTACTATGCCCGGGGGACCTTGAGAGGCCTTCTTTGCAGACTCCCTTAGATTCGAACCTGAGGTGCATCTGACAAACCCAAAAAAGTGGCTGGTGTTTGGGGAGTTTTTAAACAATATGAGCGGTGTGGAACGTAAAGCCGGAGGGTTTCAGAAAATTTATGGTAAAAAAACCCCCAAACGACCCCTAACAAAAACAAAAAAGCAAAACTTCGGAAGAGACTTTCCGTTTTATGAAAAAAATTTCCTTTTTGCATATCAAACGTAAACTTTAGGGAAGGGAAAAAAGTAAACCCGGGGGGGAAGATTCTTTGTTGATCAACAAAGTTCTTTACTTTAAACTCATAAAAAGAATGAACAAAAAAAATCAGAAAAAAGCCCTAGCCAAATTGGTAAAGAGCATTTGCTTTAAACCCTTTTGGGGGAAAAAAGTTGGGATTTGAGTCTGTGACTTTAATGAATCGTTTTCTTGCTTTTGTTTTTGTTGTTGTTTTTGTCACTATCGTCCCTAGTTGTTGTTATTGTTGTTGTGTTTCCCAGCTTTAAAACTTTTTGGGGTCACTACAATGTGCACTTGACTCATATCCCAATTTTGAATCAGGTGAGATTGAAAATTTTCCAATGAATGGAAGTTTTTGTTTATGATTTTTAAACCTCCCATATAGGCGCCAACATTTATTTCAGGGATTTTTTTCCTTTTAAAAGGGTTGAGGGAGTTAGTAAAAAGCTTGCATGGCAGGGGAATCTTAACCAAATATTACAAAATAACAAAATTTGTGTAGGCCTTGGCAATTACTGACATCAAAGATGACACAGTCCCCGGGCCCGCCTTTTAATAAAATGAAAAAGGGTGGGGTTTTTTCCATTTCCCGGATCGCTTTCAAAGTGCAAACCTGACCATGTCTTGTTTCCCCTCAGTATATTCACTTTCCCGAACACGGGTTTGACATTAAAAATCCTGTCAACTGCGGTTTTTTTGTTACGGAACCCAAAAACATCCCCGAAATACCTGAAAAGAAAGTGCAGTACTTGTTGTAGGCAAAAACAGTCGACTGAAATAAAACTCAAAATTGGGGAAAATCCGACTTAGCCAAGGAAAGGGAAAAAAAACCAAAATGCAGCTCAACCCCGGGGTTTTATTTTAACGACATGGGAGAACGGGCAAGACCCGGTCCCATGTCTTTCAGAGACAGTGTTTGGATGGGATGTGAATAATGAAGCGACCCCCCCCCCCTTTCCCCAGGAAACTAATGGTGCATGACAAAAACCAGACACATGCACAACGAAATAGAAAAAAAAATAAAAAAAACTAATCCATTACTGCCCCCCTGTCGTAAGAGACTTTTACTGGGGTTCCCCAAAACAAGTTGTCTGCCCTTTTCAATTTATGATCTCCTGCCCATATTTTTGTTTTTTTATCTTTTTTTTATATGGAAAAAATTTGGGGATTGAAGTTTCAGGGGGTTTTCCAAAAAAGGGCACCCCTCTCCTTTAGCTAGCTGGTTTTATATTTCCCTCATGTAAAGGTTTTTCCATCTGTAAAACTTTTTTCAACCCCAAAATTTTTTTTGTGTTTTTATAATTTTAAAGGGTAATATTTTTGTTCCGCGCCCGCGTGTTTTTGTTTTGGAGTTTTCCTTGTGTGAGTTTTGTGTGGACTGGTATTTGGGCGTTAGGTTGTTAGCTCTTTCTCTCTGTCTTTTTTTTGTCTTCTGTCTGTCCTTTTTTGCTGCTCTCCCTATCTCTCTCCCTTTTTTCCTCCCTGTTTGCTTTTCCGTGCAAAACGTGAGGTGGTGCTAGCTTGTTTAGTTATTGTACTGTCTGTGTCATTTGAATTTGTTTTGAAAGTGTTGATTTTTTATCCCGGGCCCCCCAAAGTGCCTCTGTTTCCTGTCTGTCTGTCTCTTCTTTCTCTTCCTTTTCTTCTCTCTTCCTCCCTTCTCTCTCTCCCTCCCCTCTCTCTCTCTCTCTCTCTCTCTTCCCCCCCCTCTTTGGTGGAGTATTTTAAGGGGTTAAAAATCTTTGCTGGGTTTTTTTACACACACCAGGTGAACAAGAAAAACAGTAGTTTTACAAATAGACAGACAGTCCAAAAGTAAATGTATTTCTGGTAAAGCTATTTAATGTAATTTTTGACCAAGGCATATACCCTCAAGAATGGTCTAAAGCCATAATTATTCCTCTGTATAAGAAAGGAGATCCTGAGAATGTTGATAATTATAGAGGAGTTTCTCTCTTAAGTATAGTATCTAAATGTTACACTACCATATTGAATGTTCGATTGTATGACTGGTTAGAAAGTAATAACCTAATCTCAGAATGTCAGGCAGGTTTTCGTCAATCATATTCTACAGTTGATCAGATATTTACTTTGTATGCCACTATTCAGAACTATATGACTAAAAATGGAAGAAAATTGTACGTTGCCTTTGTAGATTTTAAAAAGGCCTTCGACACAGTTGAACATGACAGGTTATTAAGTTATATCAAACAGCAAGGTGTAAAGGGTAAATTTTTGCATCACTTGGGGCTATGTATAAGTCATTATCAGCATGCATTCGAGCAAATTCTGAATTAACTAATATGTTTCAAACCCCCATGGGGGTAAGACAGGGATGTGTTCTAAGCCCAACATTATTTTCTATGTTCATTAATCAGTTAGCAAACGTTATGAATGAAAAAGGTAAGCATGGTGCACAACTGTTTCCAGATATTTTTGAGTTGTTTATCTTGTTATTTGCTGATGACGTAGCATTAATGTCAACTACACCTACTGGTTTACAAAATCAATTAAAGGTCTTAGAAACTTGTTGTGATAATATGAAATTAAGTGTAAACATAGACAAAACTAAGATTATGGTATTTAGGAAAGGGGGGCACTTAGGAAAACGTGAAAAATGGTTCTTTGATAATAAGAGATTAGAAGTTGTTAACAATTATTGCTATTTAGGATTTAATTTTACATCTATGATTAGCGCAAAAAGAGGTACATCACATTTGGTTACTAAAGGTAAAAAAGCAGTTACTCAGCTTAACACAGTTTTTCAGAAGTGTAAAGAAATGACAGTAAATACATTTTTAAAATTTTGATACCAAAATCCAACCATACTGCTATATTTAGCTGAAATTTGGGGATTGAATAGACTAGAGCATCTAGAAAAAGTACATTTAATCGCTTGTAAAAGATTTTTAGGTGTTCCTGTCAAGACACCAAATAAAATGGTGTATGGAGATCTGGGCAGGTACCCATTTATGTAAATACGTATGTTGCATGCGTAAGATTTTGGTTTAAATTATTACATATGGATTCTGAAAGATTGCCACATAAAGCTTATTGTATGTTGTTAGAATTAGATAAAAAGGGCCAAACAATGCTGGGTCTCTAAAATCAGGGAAATATTCTGCATAACTGGGTTTAATATCGTTTGGTTAAACCAAGGAGTAGGAGACATAAAAATGTTCTTACGTCCCTTTTAAACAAAGACTTGTAGATTGGTTTACCCAGGAATGGACTGGCACCATCAGAGATCGCAGTAGATATGATAGTTACAGAAACTTTAAGATTGTTTTTGAAAGAGAGAAGTATATTAGTGAAATGGATACATATTGCTTTTGCGTTGCAGTTACTCAAGTACGAGTGAATGCGCTACCACTAAACAATAATACACATCGCTATAGTAGTTCAAATGAAGATAAGCAGTGCCCTGTTTGTAAAGACCAAATAGAGAATGAAGAACACTTTTTATTTAATTGCCCTGTCTATGAAGATTTGAGACACAAGTTTCTTAAAGATGCGAAGAGACTTCCTTTGCACGTGCTACTCAAAGCTACAATATCTACTGATAGACATAATTTATCACGATTTATTTTTCATGCAACCAACAGAAGAAGTAAGATAACTGTATAGAAAATGGATCCTTATATTGATGAAAACTACATTCAAAACATTGTCGATTATGACGAACGTGAATTGATTTATGATGAATATTCAAGAAATGGGTGATGTAATTTCTTTATTATTGCTGATATATCATTTCATATTTTATATACATTGATAGTAATGTGTTTATAACACTCATGTCATAAAGTCCACTCCACACACCTGTCATTCCTTTGTATTGTGGCCTAAGGCCGATGACCAGTAAAAGTCTGAAGTCTGAAGTCTGAAGTCTCTCTCTCTCTCTCTCTTTCTCTTTCTCTCCCTCTCCTCTCCTCTCATCCCCCATCTCTCTCTCCCTCTCCCTCTCACCCCCTCTCATCTTTCTTCTCTCTCTCTCTGTTTCCTTTTTTTCTTCTGTCTTCTCTCTCTCTCTCCATGACACTCTCATTCCCTCTCTCTCTCTTTCTCTCTCTTCTTCTCTCTTCTTTCTTTCTTTCTTTCTTTCTCTCCCTCTCACTGTTCCGTTCCGCTTTTCGTAAGAGTAGGCCATTGTGTGCGGTGGGAACGGATGACAAAATTGACAAAACTGCATACACACGGGGACTGGATAAAAAAGCACATGCGTGCTTATTCCATTATCCTCGAAATAAAATAATAAATAAATAAATAACTGTCTCTTTCTTTATCTCTCTCTCTTTCTCTCTCTCTCTCTCTCCATTAAAGGAAATTGCGTTTGTGCTGTTGTCTTTTGCTCTCTGTTTCTCTAGGTATCGTATCTGTTTTTCTATATCTTGGCCTCCTTTTGTGGCTGAGTTGTCTGTATGTTGTATGTTGTATGCCTTTCTGTCTGTTTATCTGTTTGTCTCTCTGCCTGTCTCTCTCTGTCTGTCTCTGTCTCTCTGTCTCTCTTTCTTTAGGGCTGGATGGAAAGAATGTCAATACTTATTTGTGACCCTCGGCAATTATCAATCAATCAATCAATCAATTCGTCTGACTTCGCCGCTATTGTCATCAACATGATAATGAAAAATTCGTATCCAGTGTATCTTAGCTCAGAACAGGCACCACTAAATACACCACCCAAAATGATCCTGCAGCAGTGCAGGGCCTGTCTGGCAGGTGGCCTTGTGGTGCCCTACCATTGTTAAGTTCCCTGTGGAGTCCTTAACCCTAAGAATACGTCACCACAAGCCTAAACTCGGCTGATGTGAGGAGAATAAAAATGAGCGGCGCGGGAACAGCAGGACATGGACAGAAAGGTAACAAAAGATGACAGTAAAAAAAACAACAACCCGAAAACCAAAGACAACCCCCCTCCCGCTCCCACCTCCATCCACCCCATATAACATTCGGGTAAGATTTCTCGTTTTAATGAAACAATTTCCAGTTGTGGCAACAACAAAAAAGCTGAAACAAGTAGTGTGTAAATAGAGAAATTTAACCTTGGGGGGTATCGAATTTATTCTGTCAAACAACAAAATCGTTGGATATTAATCTCATTTAAAACAAAAGAATTAACAAAACAAAAACCATAGTCAGGTAGCTCAGAAAATTTTATTTCAATCTCATAGCTTCATAAAGGTACCGGTTCCAAATTTGGCATGGTCAAGTGTATTAAACCTGAAGATTTTTACCATCCCTTAGGTCATCTTTGAGTGCATACCTCTCAGTGCCTTTTCCCCTTCGTGTATATACACATGCAGATGAATACACATGCAGGCTAATTATCCTGTAAATCATGCCAGCGTTAGGTACATTACTTTCACACGAATATGCCCAGCATACATCCCCGAAAATGGAATTCAGCTACCTATCATGATGGGAACAATGATCAGATACACACAATCTCACCCTTGGTAAACCTGAGAGCTCAGGTCAAGGGGCATTAAAAAATTATTCCCAAAATAAAGCCCTGAAGAACACTGGTGGTATGTTGATGTCATGGGAGAAACAGGCCATTGACCTGGTGAGATGGTGAAGTTAAACGATAACAAAACCCTCTTTCCCCACGGAAACATAATGCATGTTTGCCTACGCGTGAATGCATACGCACACGCACATGGAAAAAACAACAACAAACCCACTAAACCAATTACTGGTCCTTGTGTGCAGTAATGAGACCATCACAGAGAATCTTTAGTGCAAGTTATCTGCCCTGATCTAAATTTAACGATCTTCTGCTGACCCTTTTTTTTTAAACATTTTTTTCGTTTTTCATTTAGATTGGCGAATGAAGGCAGCAGGGGTGTATGGCACTAGAACGCAAAGCCGAAAGGTCATCTCTCTCCTTAACCTTGCCCTGTCTTATATTACCCTCATGTGTGGGTTTTTCCATCTTGAAAACTTGTTTCTGAATCGCAATTTTTGTTTTGTTTATAATTGTGTGACTCATATGTTTTGTAACCTTCGTCTGCCATTGTCATTGTGTACATTATCCTTTGTCTGTGTTTTATTTGTCTTGTGGAAGTTTGTGTCGTGTTGTGTGTTTTGGTTGTGCATATTTGGCCATTTCGACTGTTTTCGT
>CM054153.1:56054214-56081994 GCA_028751875.1 Rapana venosa | reverse complement strand
CCCCGTCTCTGGGAAAAGACTGGAACCGGTCTGCCTTTCTCCCATGTCGTTAAAATACCATCAGTGGTTGGAGCTGCACTTGGGAAAGAGGTTTTATTGTTCCTTGCTAGAACTCAGAGGTACACCAATGGTGAGGTGTTTGCCTATGTGACTGTTTTTCTGCCTACAATGAAGGTAGTTGCATCATGACTTTGGGGATGTATGTTGAGATGTTTGTATGTCTGTAACTCATTGAACTCTGACATGAATGACAGGATTTTTAATGAGCATATTTGATCTTCTGCGTGTGAATATATACATGAAGGGAAGTATGGTATTGATAGGTGTGCACTTGAAGTTGACATAGGGGACTGCAAAACATTTTCAACCTTAATTCATTAGAATTCACTGATATTCGAATCCATGACTTCATTGATCCATATAAATGAAGTCCAATGGTCTTTACCACTTGGCTATGGCTTTTTTTGGTTTTGTTCTTTTCTGTTTAAGCAAAATTATTTTTGAATGATTTCATTGATCAATAGAATGAATCTGATACCCCCCACCCCCACCGGTTACATGTATCTCTTTCTCTAAATGTTTACGCCTGTTATGTTGCCGAAAAAGGAACTTGTTACATTAAAATGAGAAGTCCTCTACTCCAAATGCTTTGGGTTTTTTGTCTTTGGCTACCGTTGTGTTGGATTTTTATACTGTATCCCTCTCTATGATTCTTCTGTCTCACTGCACCCATTCCGCTCATTTTCAATCCCTCTGCATCAGCCAAGCTTAGGTTTGTCATGACACATCCTCAAGTTTTAGAAGTCCACAGGGAACTTATTAATTAACATTACTTATTCTTCTTCAAATTCTTCTTCTTCTTCTTCAAATTCTTCTTCTTCAAATTCTTCTTCTTCTTCTCCTCTGTCCAACACTCAGACAGCCACTATCATGGCCTGTCATGTGAGCAAACATCCCTTGCTTGCAGTTAGCACTTGACAAGTCAGGCCCAGTGCTTTCAACTTCAGCACGGGAGAGAACTGTTACTTGTTAAATCTCTCTGGGCAAAAGGCAAGAGAATGGACCAAGAAGGCAGAAAAGACCGCACACCGGTATTAATTTGGGGGTCACGTAGTATCTTGTATAGAGTGCGAGTGGAAGAAAATGTTGGTGATTTTCCCAGAATTTTTTTAAGCATGAAAAAATTGACTGTGTACTAGTTTTTGGGATTGAGGACATAGAGCAATACCAGATAGTCATGAGAAAGTTGGAAATAATCATCAAATGAGGTTTGCCTGTATTCCTACAGCGTTGACCCCACGCATGCATATTGCGCTAAGGAAGCTAGAAGACGTCAAAGGACTGAGGGGGTACAGTGTTTGCTGAAAAAAATTTTTAAATTCAAACCTACCAAATTTGTTCAAAATGACATGAGTTTTGAGTCAGAGGCTAGTCATTCACAAAAAGTGGCTTTTATTTCTGTGGATGCCTTAGTACGTGCGGTATGAATATAAGAGTCACAGAAAAACAGAAGGAAAAGAGTTTTTTTTAAATCCCGGTGTGACCAAAAATTTAAAAACAAAGGAAAGGACAGGTAGGGGGATTTAAATCAATACGACCTCTACTACTACTACTACTATAAAAAAAAAACAACTATTTAACTCTATACTACTAGTAAAGTAAAGTAGTATAGTAGTAGTAGTAGAGTAATAGTACTATTACCTATACTACTAATACTATACTACAAAAAAACAACTATAATACTACTACTCATTACAAACTACAACGCAACAACAACTACATATTACTACAACTATCCTTCTGATCATTACAAACTACTACTACTACTCTACTACAAACTACTACTACTACCCCCACGAAAGCATGCACGACACAGCCAACATGGAAACCTCTTTGCATACATTAAACAAAAAAACACAAATACCCAAAAAGAACCCATTTGTTTTAGCAGAAAAAAACAAAAAAAGGCTTGGGGCTTAAAGAGTTTGGGCCAGAAAACAGAAACAACGCCGTGCATGTTGAGTTGATGAAAATTCCCCGCTTTTCCCTGTGACGATTGTGTAAAAAGGGACGCAATTCATCTGTTACCTTCATTCTAAAGGAAGCAAAAAAATAAATATTTAAAAAACAAACCACACACACACAACACAACCCTAGAGCTATAAAATCTTTTTTTGTTTGTTTTCTTTTTAAACTATTACAGCTTTTTTTCTAGGGTGTTTTTTTTATTTTCACACTTTTAGAAAACCAGAAGCTTTTTGGAGTTTTTTTAATTGCTTCTCTTTTGTTCAGCCATTAAAGCTTTTTTTATTTTTCTTTTTGATAAGAGCTTCTCTCTCTCTTCTCTCTCTCTCTCTTCTCTTCTCTCTCCCCTCCTCTCTCTCTTTTCTCTTCCCCCCCTCCCTCCTTGAATGGTTATAGTGAATCATAGGGGCAAAAAAACCCTGTGGTGCTGTTGTTAAAACCTCAAGAAATGTGGAAAACAATAGCATTTTCCAATCTGTCCCAAACCAGGAACGACCGGGACGCTAAAAAAGGGAAAATTTGTACTGAGAGTGTCATGACTGTTGGTTAACCGCCCACACCATCCAGCATGTAAACTTTCTGTTTTCAAATACACTATTGTGTTTGTACACTATATCATTGAATCTTTGTGATAACTCAAAGACCATGATATGGAATCCATGCCATGATGGTTTTTTCAGCTGTTGTTACGTTCTTTACGGTTTCTAAAATACATGTTTTGTGCCCACTCCCCTCCCTACTGCCCCCTTGGAAGGGGTTAACAGCATACTGAAAAAAAAGTTGTCATTGTCTCTTCCCCCCCCCCTCTTCCCCCCTCCCCTCTCTCCTCTCTCCTCTCTTCTTTTTTCATTTTTTGCCCAGGGGCCCTGGTGTAAAAAGCCTCTGGTTTTCCCATTCCCCTCATTAAAAATATTCGAGTTCGAGTTCGGTTCTTTTTCTCTCTCTCTCTCCTCTCTCTCTCTCCTCTCTTTTCTCTCTCTCTCTCTTCTTTCTCTCTCTCTCTCTCTCTCTCTCTCTCTCTCTTCTCTCCTCTCTCCTCTCTTCTCTCTGATGACGATTTGATGATGATAGGGGTGAGAGCGATGATGAACGGTGATGTTTTTTGTGATTATATTTTTCCCCTTTGCTTATTTTTGTTGCTTACTGTCTTTTTCTTTCTTTTTTTCTTTTCGGGGCTGGATTTAAGAAAGTTTGTATTATTCTATTACCCTCAGAAAAAAAATTCGTTACTTTATGTTCTCTCTCTCTTCTCTCTCTCTCTCTCTCTCTCTCTCTCTCTCTCTCTTCTCTCTTCTCCCTCTCCCTCTCTTTTTTTTGTCTTTTATCCCTGTGTACCTTTGTGACATAATTATACAAAGCTTTGTTTCAATACTTTTTCAATAAAACTGGGTTTGTGATTAGAAAATAAAAGAGAGCAAAGAATAAAGACTGGACAAAAGGAAAGCAAAGTATTTTTCCCAGCGTTAAGAGCGGGACAGTTTTGCCCCAATCATATGATTAAGGAAGAGAGAAGAAAAGACAGATTCCTTTGCTGTAAGGATCCCCAAAGGGTTTTTTGATTGCTTGCACAAAGTAGCGCCAAGGTTTGCTCTTAGTGTTTAAAGGGGTGGGCGGGTGGGTGGGGGGGAATGTTGGAGTTGTTTGTGTGTTATGTGCGTTTTTTTGTGATGTGTGTGTGTGGGTGGAGGGGAAAGTTGTGTGTGTGTGGTAGGTGTGTGTATGTAGGAGGGGAAATTTGGTGTGGTGGTGTGTGAGGGGTTTTGTGGGAGTGGGGGATGTGCGTTTATGTTTGTGAGTGGGGGTGTTTTGGTGTGTGGGGCGTTTGTGATGTGCGTGGTGTGTTTTTGTGTGGTATGTTGTGAGTGGTTGGTGTGGAGAAGAGGGGGAAGAAGGGGAATGAGAGAGAGAGAGAGAGAGTTACGCACGAAAAAACATACGAAATGGCCAAATATGCACAAACCCAAAACAAAACACGGGGAAAAAACTTCCCCAAGACAAATAAAACACAGACAAAGGATAATGTACAATCACAATGGCAGCCCCAAGGTTACAAAAAAAATGGTCAACCCCAAATTATAAACAAAAAAAAATTTCGATTTAGAAACAAGTTTTTAAGAGGGAAAAAAAAACCACATGAGGGGAATTAAAAGGGGAAAGGTTTTAAGGGGGAAGACCCTTTTGGCTTAGCGTTCATGCCATAAACACCCTTGCTCCCTTTATCGCCAATCTAAATGAAAAACGAAAAAAATGTTTTTAAAAAAAAAAAGGGGCGCAAAATCGTTAAATTTGATCAGGCAGATAACTTGCACTAAAGTTCTCGTGATGGTCTATTCTGCACACAAGGACCCGTAAATTTGGTTTTGTGGTTGTTGTTGTTTTTTCCCCTGCGTGTGCGTTAAATTTACGGTAGGCAAACTCATTTGTTTCCGTGGGAAAGGGATTTTGTTTCGTTTAACTTCACCCTCTCACCAGGTCAACTGCCTGTTTCTCCATACTCAAAATCCCCCGTTTCTTTAGGGGTTTATTTTGGGAATAATTTTTCAATGCCCCTTGACCCGAGCTCGCAGATCTACCAAGGGTGAGATTGGGTATTATCATTGTTCCCATCATGATAGGTAGCTGAATTCCTTTTTTGGGGTTTTAGCTGGGCAATTGTTTTTGAAGTAATTACCCAAAGCTGGCATGAATTTCAGAATAATTAACGTGCTTGTAATCATTGCAGTGTATATAAACGAAGGGAAAAAGGGACTGAGAGGTATGCACTAAGATGACTAAGGGATGTAAAAATCTTCAGGTTTAAAACACTTGGGCCATGCCAAATTTGGGAAACCCTATTTATGAAAGTATGGGTTTAAATAGAATTTTCTGAGCTACCTGACTTGGTTTTTTTTTTTTAAATTTTTTTTTTTAAATGAGATTAAAATCCACGATTTTGTTGTTTGACAGAAAAATTCGATACCCCCCCAAAGGTTAAATTTTTTCTTTTAAACTACTGTTTAGCTTTTTGTTTTTTGCCAAACTGGAAAAAGTTTCTTAAAACGGGGAAAACTTACCCAAGTTCTTTGGGGAGGGGGGTGGGGGGGGGGTGGGTTGTCTTTTTGGGTTTTGGGTTTTTTTTTTACTGTATCTTTTGTTACCTTCCTTCCCTGTCTGTGTTCCGCCCGCCTTCTTAATCCCTCTCCATCAGCCGAGTTTAGGCTTGTGGTGACGTATTCTTAGGGGTAAGGACTCCACAAGGAAGTTAACAATGGTAGGGCACCACAAGGCCACCTGCCAGACAGGCCCTGCACTGCTACAGGATCATTTTGGGTGGTGTATTTAGTGGTGCCTGTTCTGAGCTAAGATACACTGGATACGAATTTTTCGTTATCATGTTGATGACAATAGCGGCGAAGTCAGACGAATTGATTGATTGATTGATTGATTGATAATTGCCAAGGGTCACAAATAAGTATTGACATTCTTTCCATCCAGCCCTAAAGAGAGAGACAGAGACAGAGACAGAGACAGACAGACAGAGACACAGAGAGGCACAGAGAGAGAAGAGCAGACAGACAAATGGACAAACAGAGAGACAGAAAGGCATAAAACAAGACAGAAAGGCATACAAACAGACAGACATGCGTTAGACTCAGACACAAAAAGAGGCCAAGTTTAAATGAAAGAAACAGATACGACACCTAGAGAAACAGAGAGAAAAAGACACATACCCAAAAACGCAATTTCCTTCAATGGAGAGAGAGAGAGAAAGAGAAGAGAGAGAGAGAGAGAGAGAGAGAGAGAGAGAGAGAGACATTACAGACAGACAGACAGATAGACAGGCAGACAGACAGGCAGCATTAAATACACAGATAAAAATAATCAACATAGTCATAAACAAAAACAAACTGACACAGAGGAGGACAAAAACTTAAACAGCGCACTCACTTTTTTGCACAGAAAAGCAAACAGGAGGGGAGAGAGGAGAGAGAGAGGAGAGAAGTAGAGAGAGAGAGAGAGAGAAGAGAAGAGAGAGAGAGAAACAATGACAATGACAATGACAATGACAAATTCTTTTTTTTCGAGGATAATGAATAAGCACACATGTGCTTTTTTACCCCAGTCCCCGCCCGTTAGGGATACATCTTAATAATAATAACCAATACTTATACAGTCTCACAATAAAAACAAGGGAAAAAACCCTTTTCAAAACAGCTCCCCCCAGCAACCCTCCCCCCCCAAAGCAAGCAATTAAAGAAAATCCTAAGAATCCCTCACCCCTACCCCACCCCCAAAAAACCCTAACCAAAACAAACAAAAAAAACAAAAGAGAAGGAAAAACCAAACCAACAAAAAGATGATAAAAAGAGGAAAAACAGAAAACAACAACAACAAGAACAAGAGCAACAACGAAGCCAAGAAAAATAACACAACCAAATTTAATAAGTCATAAAGATAAACATTACACATTGTCAAATGGAAAACTACTTGTTACACATAATTATAAGATATTGAAATAGGGCACTCATTAAAACTTAAGTACAGGGGGCAAGTCCAATTAAAGTATTGAAAATATAAAAATTGAATCCTTCATCAGGATATACTATGACTATAAGCAGGAGATAAAAGGTGAGAGAGAGAGAGAGACAGAGAAGGAGACAGAGAGTGTGTGTGTGTGTATTTCAGAGATAATATCCAATATATAAATCCCAAAACAGTATGCATCCATAAAACACTCATTTTAGATTTACTCGTTTCAAATTATATGTCATGATAATGAAATAAATTTAATACCAATACATCCACACAATAAAAACAAGAAACAAACCAAGAAGAAATTTAAAACTATACAGTCGTTTAGGGAGAGAATATGGGTGGTGGATGAGTGAGTGTGTGTGTGTGTGTGTGTGTGTGGTGTGTGTGTGTGTGTGGTGTGTGTGTGTGTGTTTTGGGTGTGTGTTTGAGCGTGTGTGTGTGTGTGGTGTGTGTGTGTGTGTGTGTGTGTGTGTGTTTTGTTTTGTGTGTGTTTTGAGTGGGTGGGGTGGGGGGTGGGGTGGGGGGGGGGTGTTTCGGGGATAATACTAAATATGTAATACTCACATAGACACACGATCAACACAAACACTTCTTAATTATGCTCATGCAATTGAATGTCATGGTAATAAAATAAGTGCAATACCCATACACTCTCATAATAAAGAGGGGGAAAAAGCCAATAAAGTCATAAAAGAACATCTACACATTGTAAGTAATAGAAACAAATTCTTTTTTCCAGGATAATGAATAAGTATTCATGTTCTTTTTTACATCCAGTCCCCGCCCATGGGGTCAATTTAAAAAGGGCACTCAGTACTCTTTACTTTCAAGCAGAAGAAGCAAAGGGAAAAAACTTTTTTTTAAAGAAAAAGAGAGAGAAGAAAAAAACAAACATACAAACAAACAAACAAACAACCCCAGACGAGCAAAAGACAAAACATACCCCAGAATCCCCCCCCCCCCCCCCCCAAAAAAAAAAAAAAAAAAAAAAAAGCAGGCAAACAAACAAAAAGAAAAAAAAAAAAAAAAAGAAAATAAAACCCAACCAAAAACAACAAAAACAACAAAAAGCAGACAAAAACACCCTTCCAAATAAACAAACAAAAAACAAAAGAAAAAACAACATCAAACAATGAAAAAAAACAAACAAACAAAACAAACAAACAAACAACAAAAAAAACAACAATTAAAAAAAAAAAAACAAAAAAAAACAGCACGTTCCCCCCTTTCACACACACACACACACATACATACACCAAAACAAAAAACTAACAAGCGAAAAACCCAAACAAATCACCAACAAAGAACAAAGTAACAACTACAGCAATAACAACACAGAGAGAGAGAGACGATGAACGCATTGAGAATACCGGTGATGGACACAAAGGCTGTGGCACTGTAGTAGTGGCTGCAGTGCTCTGATTCATTATTGATGAACAGGTTTCCCAGCCATGACTGATTCTGTGTTCTCAGTTCTAGGTCAGCGAGTGTCGGAAGACTCAGCAGCACTGTGGTTGAAATCAGTCAGCGTCCCTATAGTTCTGAAATGGATATCAATCAGGTTTCCAGATGATTTGGATCCGACAGTTAACTGCCTGACCAGAATGTGTTGTTTTAAATAATAAAAAACCAAAATAACATTGAATAAGTGAGTGATGAGTGAGTTGAGTGAGTGTGTGTGTGTGTGTGTGTGTGTGTGTGTGTATGTTTATATATATATATATATATATATATATATATATATATATATTATATATATATATATATATATGTGGGAGAGAGAGAGAGGGGAGAGAGAGAGAGAGAGAGAGAGAGAGAGAGAGAGAGAGAGAGAGACAAGACAATGACAATGACAAATTCTTTTATTTCGAGGATAATGAATAAGCACACATGTGCTTTTTTACATCCAGTCCCCGCCCGGTTAGGGATACATCTTAATAATAATAACCCAATACTTATACAGTCTCACAATAAAAACAAGGGGGGAAAAAAACCCTTTTCAAAACAGCTCCCCCCCCCCCCAACAACCCCCCCCCCCAAGCAAGCAAATAAAGAAAACCCTTAAAAATACCCCCCCCCACCCCCCCCCCCAAAAAAACCTTAACCAAAGCAAACAAACAAACAAAAGAGAAGGAAAAACCAAACAAAGTGATAAAAAAGAGGGAAAAAAAGACAGACAAAAAACAAAAAGAAAAAGAACAACAACAGAGCCAAGAAAAATAACACAACCAAACTTAATAGTCATAAAGAAAACATCTACACATTGTCAAATGGTACACATACTTTTTACACATAATTATAAATCAAATTTAATTTAACAAAACAAGATCTTTCAAATAACAATGAAATATTTCACTCAAACTCCCATTCAATCAGTGAAAAATCAAGAAATCGAAAAAAACAAATGAATAAACAAAACCAATTAAACAAGAAAAAAGACCCACAAAACACTCCCCTTCCCAACACCCCCTCCCCTAAACAAACAACAACCCCCAAAAGCCAGACTAAATACAAGCGTTGCGCGCGCGCGCGTTTCACACACACACACACACATACACCACATACACACACATTTACGCACGTATAGCCACGCATGCACACCACACACACACACACACACACTCTCTCACCCCATACACAAATCACACACACATAATACACCCCACACAACACCACATCCTGGATACATATCCATTGGCAAGACATTTCCTCACCTACAAGATAAATAGACATATGTCAAAATTTTCAAAATATCTAACCGTACATTTGTACAGACAAAACCAGGAAATAAACATTATTTGATGTACGAAAGACAGCAAGCCACCAAGCATCAAGAAAAATGACCAGTCAACTCAGCTATTTCAACATAAACACACAAACTGCTTTTCTTTCCGCTCTTCATCTGCACACACTGTGAATGGGCGCTCATTACTACTCAATGACACACACATACACACATACACACACATATACACACACATATTCATGCATGTGCAGTCCTATATACACATTATTAGAATTGATACAAAAGTCCACAAGTAATGAAATTGTCCAACAGAACATTGCAAATTAACAATCCATACCATTCTGCATTAACAACAAAATAACACCCAAACTTCATTTTAAGGGGGGAAAACTCAGACAAGTTCATTGTTAAACAAAATTTAAAACAAGCAAGGGCACACCACACAACACATATTACAATTCAAAGCAAGCTCACTAATGTCAGTTACAGAGAGAGAGAGAGAGAGAGAGAGAGAGGGGAGAGAGAGAGAAAAGAGAGAGAGAGGATAATTTGGTATAATGCAAGGGAGGATATATTTACTTTGTTTCCAACAGATCAATTGTGGATTTTTATTTTGAGCATTAAGTGGATGAAAAAATGACTTTTGAAGATTGTTAATGATTGGAGTTGTCTAAATGAGTCAGGAAGGGAGTTCCACAGCACAGGGCCTGAGTAAAGTAAGCTAGATTTGAACAAAACTATTTCTTGGGATTGGGAACATGGGTTTTCGGTATTTCTGGAATGATTTTTGGGAACTTGTCTTTTAAGGATGAGGGAAAAGTTCCTGTCATTATCTTAACATCATGATGCCTTTGTTAAATCTTAGTCTTTGGGGTAGGGGAAGAATATTTAACTGGGTATAATCCACTTCTGTAAAAGGGAGTTTCTTCAGAAGAACCAGTTTAAGAGCACGTTTTATACAGACTTAATAATGGTTTCATAGTGTTTGCACTAGCAGAATCCCACAGGGTTGAAGCATAATCTATTGAGGATTGTATTTTAGGCTTGAAAGAATAGTTTCTTGAATGAAAGTCAGAAATGTTTGATTTTTGTCAGTTGGTATACTCTTGAGACATGTATTTGCACAGGGTGGGATATGTGATGGTACCAGCTGAGATTTTCATCAATTGTTATCCTAGAACTTTTGTGGTGAGAGGCTTGTTCTATTGTTTCCTTTTTCAAAATGGATTGGAGAAAATTATTAGATAGATTTTGTCGCTTTGTCTGGTAGTGATAAGCATGCATTTTGTTTTTTGGGGGTGTATAGCATTGATTTTGTTCAGTCCATTTGACAAGATCATCAGTGCTATTTTGCAATGTCTTTGCAAGAAGTTAATGTCAGTATGGCTTGTATGTATGGTTGTGTCGTCAGCAAAAAGTTCGCATTTAGATTTGATATGGAGAGGAAGGTCATTTTTGTATAATGAAAAGAAAAATGGGCCTAAAATGGATCCCTGTGGTACTCCCTAATGAATGGGTTTTAGTGTGGGTGTGGGGCGTAGCTTTGAAACACATTGTTGCCTGTTGTAAGATAAGAGCAAGAAGTTCAAGAGTATTTGTAGAGGATTATATAGTTAGTTTTTTAATGAGAAGTCTTCGGTCAATTGTATCAAATGCTTTTTTGAAATCTACAAATAATACTCCACAAAATTTATTGTCATTAATGTTAGACAGCCAATTTTTCTACAAGACTAGTTAATGCCCTATGGCCGAGTGATTTTTTTTTAAATCCAGATGATTTGGGTGAAGTAAGTTGTTAATATCTATATGATGGACTATGTGTTTATTCATATGTTTTTCCAAGGGTTTTGAAAGGTAAGAAAGAGGGGGAGAGGAGAGAGAGAGAGAGAGAGGACAGACAGACAGACAGACAGACAGACAGACAAAGACAGAGAGAGCTATACATATCCTAACAGCCCAAATACGCAGTACCACACAAAACTCACACAAGAAAAACTACACAAACACAACACGTTGGACGCAGGTACACAAATATTGGCCTTATAGTTATTAAAAAAAAAAACACACACCAGATTTGAGGTTCGCAAACAAGTTTTACAGATGGAAAAACCTTTACATGAGGGCAATATAAAACACAGCAAGCTAAAGGAGAGAGGTGACCTTTTGGAAAACCCTGAAACATTCAATCACCAATCTTCTATATAAAAAAAGGATAAAATAGAAAGAAAATGTCAGCAGGAGATCATGAAATTGAAATCAGGGCAGGAACTTGCTTTGGGAATCCCAGTAATAGTCTCATTACAGCACAGAAGGGGCAGTAATGGAGTTAGTTTTTTTTTTAATTTTTTTTTTTCTATGTGTGTTTGTGTGGGCAGTGTGCGTGGATTGTCCCTTGCGCCATTATTTTCCGGGGGGAAGAGGGGGGGGGGTCGCTATCTTTTTAGCTTCACACCCCTTTTGCCAAAAAACCTTTTTTCTAAAAAAGGAAAAAGGGAAACCCAGGTCATGCCCTTTTCCCCCAAAGTCTTTTAAAATACAATCCGTGGTTTGGCTGCATTTTGGGTTTTTTTTTCTTTTTCCCTTTGGGTAGAGCTCGGGGTTCACCAAGGGTGGATTTTATTTCATGTCGATTTGTTTTTTTGCCTACAAGGGAAGGGTTTAGCTCCCACTTTTTTTCCCAGGAAAGGAAATGCGGGGTATTTTTTGGTTCGAAACAATCAAACACGACATGTTTGACAGTTTTTTTAATGTGAAATAACCGGTGTTCGGGGGAAGTGTATTTTAAACCAAAAGGAAACAAGCAGGTGGGTTTTGGCATTTGTAGCTGTTTGGGAAAGTTTTAAAAAAAAACCCAACCTTTCGTGTTTTAGAAGGGGCCAAGGGAACTGTGTCATAAATTGTGTAGCTAATTGCCAAGGCCTACAAAAAATGTTTTTTGTTGAAAAAATGTTGTGTTAAGATTGCCTTCAGCTACGACAAACTTTTTTCCCATAAAAACCCTGCACTATCCTTTAAGGAGAAAAAATACCCCTGAAAATCGATGTATGGCAAACCTTTTTGGGGTGAGTTATTTAAAAAAAAAGTCAAAAAACCGAATTTCTTTCATTTGTAAAAATTCCCAAAACTCACTTGGGTTTCAAAAAGGGGATGAGGAGTCAGAGTCCCAAAATTTGGGTGGCCCCCAGAGTTTTAAAAGCGGGGAAACACAAAACCCAAAAAACAACAACGACTACGACAAGATGATTTATAACAAAAAACAAAACAAAACCGGGAAAAAACGATTATTAGAAGTCCCCGGGAGACCCCAAATCCAGACTTCACCGACCCAAAGGTTTAAAAGTCAAAATCCCTCTTTACCATTTGGGATATGGCTTTTTCTGTTTTTGTTTTGTTCTTTTTCTTTTTTTGGGGAGTTTAAAATGTAAAACAACTTTTTTTGATCACAGTATAAAATCTGATACCCCCTTTACATTTACCCTTTTTTCTCTAAATTTTACGCTTTGAATTTCCCGGGAACAGGAAATTGTTTCATTAAAACAAAAAGTCATCTTCTCTGATTTTTTTGCTTTTTGCCCTTTGCTTATGGGTTTTGGTTTTTTTTTAAACCATATAATTGTCTTTTAAAATCCCCCCGTTTTAACTTTTTCAACCGCTAAATTAAGGTTTAACCTCTCAGAATCAGCCAAATTTAAAGGGTTTGAATCAGCATCCTCGGGGTTCGGGAAGGGCCCTACGAAAATTTCCTAATAGTAGGCCATCTCAAGGTAAACCACATATATAGGATATCTTTTTCCAATTTCCCCCCTTTGATAAAAAAATTTGGCCTATTTCGGGCCATTTGGGATTAACTGATTGATGAGAAATTTAAAATTTGGTTGGTTTAATCTAAAATTTCCCAAATCTTTATTATTTTCAAGTAATTGGATATGTATGTATGTGTTGATTGTGGGATTGACTTTAAAATTTGAGGGAGTCGTCAAAATTTGATAATCTTTATTTCGAATTTACAGAAAAGGGGACGATTGGAAATATGTTTTTAAATTTTGGGTTTATGGAGAGAAAACGAGAGGGGAAAGAGAGGAGAGAGGAGAGAGGAGAGCCCCTGAACTATGAAACTCGTAAAATTTGTTTTTTGGGTAATAGTCCTAGGCCCCCAAATCCCACTTTGAGGGGCAAATGGAAGAGGAAAAAAAAGGAAATTTAAAATATTTTTCTCGAAACTTTATGGGAATTTTTAAACAAAATACCCTGGCATGCTCAAAACTTAATTGATTTGGGAAAAATGTAAAAGAGGGAGAGGAAAAAGGGGGAAGCAGAGAAGGGGGGGGGGGGGGGGGGGTTGGGGGGAAAAAGATTATTGGGAGTACTTTCAGGGTAGACAACTTGCTTCTTAGATTTCCCTGCGGTTAAAATTACTGCACAGAAGGGGCGGAAAAGGAGTTAGTTGTGATTTTTTTTTATATTTTATGTGTGGGGGTTTACATGTCTGCATTGGGTGGGCATGTAAGCAGTATTTTTCCAGGGGAAGGGGGGGGGGGGGGAGTCGCTATCATTTAGTTTCCCCCCATCCTATCCCCAATACATTTTCCTAGAAAAGCCCTTGGGAAACCAGGTCAGTTTTCCATTCTCCCATGTTTTTAAAAATCCCATCAGGGGTTTTGAGCTGCATTTTGGGAGATTTTTTTTTCTTTCCGGGGCTAGAGCTCTGAGGTTCCCCAAAAGGTGGGTTTTTCCATCGTGAGGGCGACTGGTTTTTTCCCTTTACAATAAAGGGTTTAGCTCCCATTTTTTTTCAGGGTTTTAATGCAGGGTAATGTTTTATTTTCTGTAAAAAAATTAAACCCCACCATGAATGACAGGATTTTTTAATGTAGGGCTTCTTATTATGGATGGGGATATACAGGGAAAGTAATTAAGAAAAGGGACGGGTTTTGCACTTTGAAGGTCACCTGGAAATTAAAAAAAAAAAACCCCCAAACCCTTTAAAATTAAACTGAGATTCGAATCCAAAATTTTCCCGGGGCCCCATAGGTTTGGGAAGTCAAATGGCCTTAAACCACTTGGTTTATTTTTGGTTTTCTCTTTTTGTTGTTGTCCTTTTTGCTGAATCCCTTTGGGTTGGTGGGTTAACAGTACCTTTTAGAGCTAACAGATATTATTTGAAACAACTTTGGGTTTTTTGACAGAATGAACTAGGGTACCCCCCAAGGTTGGGTTTCTTTTACTTACACACTATTCCCTTTACCCCCTTTTATTGCCAGGCGAAATTTTTTGAGTAAAATGAAAAATTTTCCACCTCTAAATGTTTAGAGGTTTCTGTCTTTTATGAAAGATTTTTGTTCCACCCTGTCCACTGTTTCCCGCACTGTCTTTTTTTTTTAATCTATCTGAAATTGGGCCAAACTTTTGTTTTGGCAGGGGAACGCACCTTTTAGGGTTTCAAAAAGCCTACAGGGGGGCCCTGAAATAGTAAAAATAATAAAAATAAAAATAAAGGGAAATTTTTATAGGCCTATATCTTGAAAATTAAAAAAAAAGGGCGCTTCCATTCAATCTGCTCCCACACAAAAAACCCCAACAATAAATTAACAATTTTCAAAAAAAATTTCAAATGTAAACCCCACACACCACACTCCACAAAAATCAACAAACACAACACACACCCACACCACACACCAAAACGGGTTGTACAATTCAGCAGGGTGATAAAAATTTTTGGCTTTCAAAGGCAGGGACAGACATTAGTTTGAAAAAAAGGGGGAAAAAATTTTTAGGTTTGAAATAGGTTTTTTGACCCTGGTTTTTAAAGCTGTCGTAAGTGGGCCCTTTTCAAAAAAGGGAGAGAGGGGGAAATTTCCCAGTTTGATCGCCCAAAAAATAGAGAAAGAGCGAGGGCCCAAACCCGTGGTTTGGGTTTTAAATCTAGGAAATTCGTAAGCAAAAAGGTTTTTCAGAGAGCGGGGGGGAAAGGGGAAAGTGTACAGGTAAAAGGAACATTCACAGAGGTGGGAGGGGTGCTTTTTTTTGTGGGGGGACATTTGTAACAGACGGAACGGGTTCTTGTATTTTAACTCTCTGTGGCACAGGCAACCAGTGGGAGGGGATTGCGGGAGTGGAGTAATATGCTCAGATTTTTTTTTTTTTGAGGCCCTAATCGAGCTGCAGAGTTTTGTATGCGTTGAAGGGAGTGGATAGATGATGTGGCAGACCAGCCAAAAGAAAATTTCCCAATAGTCCGGGATTTAAAAAGAATAAGGGGTGTGAAAATTTTGGAAATGTTGCATCAGTGGAAAGGTATTTTCCCGGATTGCATTAGGGGGTCGAAAATTGATATAGCGGGAAACGGGCGGGGTCTGGGGGGTTTAACTTTTGAAAAGGGAGTGTGTTTTCAATAAAAACACCTGGGAATTTTAAAATGCACGGGATAGGGGAAACTGTTTGTACTGCCAAAATCTATTGAATAAAGTTGTGATGGAAGGGGGTTTGTGTTTGGTCCCTAAAATCTGGTTTCTTTTTATTGCATTTAACTGTAACTTGTTTTTTTATCACCCCGGCTTTGAATGTCCGGGAAGGGCAAAGGGGCCATTTTTTGGTCAAGAGAGAAGGGCCCGATTTTCGGGATTGTCACTGCTTTGAATCTGAGATTTCTTTAAGCGGAAAATGTTTTTGATTTTGGTGAGGGTTTTTATTATGTTTTAGAGGGAACAGTGTAAGAGGAACAGAACAGGGCCCAGAACTGATCCTTTGGAACCCACATTCTAGTTTTACGGGGAATTGTTGAATTTTGATTACTGAGACTGTCTAAAAATCGATAAAGTGAGGTATGAACAAAACCAGGTAAGGGCTGTGCCATAACACCAAACGTTTTTTGGAGAGGGGGAAGAAGGTAGAGTGATCTATAGTGTAAAATGCTGCAGAAATCGAGAGAGTGAAAAGAGAGATTTTCCCCCCGAGTCAAACTTTTAGAAGCGTGTTTAACGTTTGACTAGGGGGGTTTTCCCCCGTGTTTGTGGTTGACGCGATAGGCAACTAAAAATGGGGGGAAGGAGACAAATTTGAATGAAGATGGCTGTTGAGTTTGTTTCAAAACTATTTTTTTCAAGGATTTTGGAGATAAAAGGGTTTGGGTTTTTGAAACATTTCGTTTTTTTCGATGTTAGGGCCCGGGGTCGTGTTTTTTTTTAAGGAAAGGTGTAACTTTTGCTTTTTTGAGTTTTAAAGGGAAAAAATTTCCCGAAAGAAGAGTTGGGGTTTAAAAATTTCTTTGGGATAGTTGGAAAAAAGCTTCGGAGGCATTTTGGAAAAAAGAGAACGGGCATAGGATCAAAAATCATATGTTTTTTTAATGGTCATTTTTTTAAAAATTTTTCCTGATTTCTTCCTACTTTTTGGGCTAAAAGGAGAGGAAGGAGTGCCATGAATTGGGGGAAATCGGGAGGTACGGGTTTTAAAGGGGAGTAGGGTCCAGTCTGGGGGGCAAATTTTTAACGGTTTTTTGCCCTGAAAAAAAAGGGAAGAAAATATACGGGAAGTTTAGAGGACGGGAAAACCAGTAGGCAGGGGGCTTGTCTTGCAGATCCAAGAAGAGTTGAAGTGGGGGAAAAAGAGATTTCATGGATTTTTGCATTGAAAACCCTTGAGCAATTATTATTTTGTCTTGGCTGGTGGATTAAGGTTTTCTTTTTTGGGTTTTGGGTTTTCAAAAGAGCTGTTTGTTTATTTCATTTTTTTGTTTTTGCAGGGCCGTTCTAGTTGTGGGCTTTTGGGCCCCTTTGCCCCCAAAGGATATCAGGGGGTGTCCCAAAGGGGTGAAAGCCAAACGGGCAGAATATGGGTTCTGGGAAGGGGGGCTTCCCCCCCTTCCATTAAAAAAGGGTTGCTGGGAATAAGCTTTTTAGTTTTTAAAATTGTCGGGGTCTTCGGGAATTTTTGGGGATGGGCTTTTTCAGCAGTTTGGGGAAAGGGGAAAGTTTGAATGCCCTTAGCCTTGAGGTTACGAGGGTTTAAATTGAAAACTTTTTTTTTTTGATAGGTTTTGCAATGTTAAGGAAGAAAAGAATGGCAAAGGATCAAAAGCATTTGGGTCAGTGAGGGAGATAGTGGGCCCCACCACAAGGTCACCAAAAGGAAAGGATTCTGAAACTCCCTGTTTAAATTTCCCCTTTGTGGGTGTGTGTTAAAGGGGTTTCCTTTTTAGAGCTAACAAGTAGCATACCATTTACTTTCTCCAAATTTTTAACAAAAATTCGTGTTTCAGACCAGTTGTTTGATTGAGGGGTGTTTAATTAATTGGGGGGATTTAAAATTTAGAATTTAAATACTTTATTATCCCCAAGTTTCGTATATGTATGTATTTTTTTTATTTATTGTTTGAAATGAGTAATGATCATGAGTGAGGGAAAACAAGAAGGGAAGAGAGAGAGAGAGAGAGGGAGAAGAGAGAGGGAGAGAGGGGAAAAGGGGAGAAAAGAGAGAGAAAGAGAGAGAGAGAAAGGGAGAGGAATATGAAAAAGGGAAAAACCCAAAAATGTCCCAGTACCACCTAAAAAAAACCCCAAAAAGGAAAAAACACAGAAAAAAAATTCAGATGAAAAACTACAAAATTTAATGGAAAAACATTATAACAAAAATATTTCAGATTCACCAACAAGTTCTACAGATGGAAAATTAAATGAATAGTGCCCATAAAATTTGTCTCCCCTTCACCCCACGGGCCTTGAAAAAAAATAAAAAAATAAAAAGGCCCGGCAGAAGAAAATAAGATTACATCAGGGCAGACAACTTGTTTCAGATTTTCCCTCATGGTCTAAATCCCCTGCACAGAAGGGCGGCCTTGGGGTTATGGGGTGTTTTTTAAAATTTTCTATGTGGGGTTTTTGGGGGCATGCCCTTGGGGGGGTTGTGCATGCAAGCTTTTTTTTTCCCCATGGGGAAGGGTGGGGGGTGGGGGGGGGGTGTCCCCTATCTTTTAGCTTCAACCATCCTATCCCATAAAATTCTCTAGGGGAAACATGGAAACCAGGTCTTTTGGCCCCTGTTTTCTCCCGTGTCTTTTAAAATCCATCAGGGTTTGGATGCATTTTGGGGTTTTTTGTTTTTAAATTCCGGGGGCTAGAGCTTTTGGGGTTCACAAATGGTGAGATCTTATTGCTTTAGTCGATTTTTTTTTTCCCTTAAAAACGAAAGTGGGCGCCTTTGTTTTAAATGTATGTTCTGGGTATGTTTTTGGGTTTTCTGAAACACACCCAAACACTGACTTGTTTGAAAAATTTTTTAGTGTGAAAAACCCCGTGTTCTGAAAGGGGGTTTTTATACACGAGGGAAAAACAAACGGGTTTCGGGTTTTCCCTTTTGTAGCTGAAGGGGAAAGTTTAAAAAAACCCCAAACCCCCTTTCATTTTTTAAAAAGCGGCTGGGGTTTGGGGCAGTCTTTGATGTCAGTTTAATTCCCAAAGGGCCGGGCACAAAAATATTTTTTATGTTGTAAACTTTTTGTGTTGAGATTGCCTTCAGCCATGATAACTCTTGCATAAAACCTGCACTTACGGGAAAAGGGGAAAAAAAAATCGAAATCCATGTAAGGCTGCCCATATGGTGATTTTCTTTTAAAAAAAGTCATAAAAACGAAAAATTTTAATTTTGTGGGCAGTTTCAATTCACCTTGATTCCCAAGTGGGGGCATTTTGGGGAAAATGAAATCAAAAGGGGCACACATTTTTGGGGGGCCCCCATGTTCACTGGGGAAAACCCCCAACAACAAAAAGACATGACGATTGGGCGATGACAACAACAACAAAAAACAACAACAACAAAAGCAGGAAAAAATGGGTTTTTAACAAGTTTCCCCCAAAACTCAAATACAGCTTCATGGACCCAAAGGGTTAAAATCAAATGCTTTTTTTTCTTTTGGGGAAATTTTTTTTTTTGATTTTTTTTGTTCTTTACTTTCTTAGTGAGATTTAAGTAAAGCAACTTGTTTATCAAAAGAAAGAAACTCCTTTCCCCCAAAAGGTTTCATTTAATTCCCCTTTTTCCCAAATGTTTACGTTTCATATTGCCAAAAAAAGGAAATTGGTTTATTTAAAAAGAGAAGTCACTTCTCTGAAATTTTTTCTTTTTTCTTTTCTTATGGTTGTTTTTGGGTTTTTTTAAACCCTATAATTTTTGTAACCCCTGTTTTTCCGCTTCCCCCCCCATCATTAATGGGTTTTTAAATTCAAAACCAGCCCAAAATTTGGGTTTTTCATTTACGCCCTCCTCAGAGGTTTTAGAAGGGCAAAAGGGAGTCCGGGTAATAGAAAAGGCCCTCTCAAGGTCACCGGCATATGTAGGATAAAACCCCTTACATTTCCTACTATTGATAAAAAAAATTTGGGCCCAGTCCGACCAGTTGGGGCACTGATTTACTGATTAACATTTTTGGTTTTAATCTCAAATTCCAAATACTTTTTTAAACCAAGTTTGGATATGTATGTATGTTTTTTTTATTGATTGATAATTTGAGTGATTGATTGATCAGTCCCGTGATTGATAATCTTTATTTCTGAAGTAAAAAGAAAATGGATTGTATTTGGGATACCTATTTCAGTGGGGGCTTTAAGGGGGGAGAGAGAGAGAGAGAGGGGAGAGGGGGAGAGAGAGAGAGAGAAAGAGGGGAGAGAGGAGAGAGAGAGAGAGAGAGAGAGGGGAGCACTTTAACTATGAACTCGTGAAATTGTGTAATGTTCAATTTGGGATTAGGGGCCCAAACACTTTGAGGGGGTAAAGGGGAAAAGGGGAAAGAAAAAAAAATATTATTTTCTTTGTAAACTTTAGTAGAACTTTTGAGGCCCAAAACCCTGGCAAAGCCGTCAAAAAGTATTCTCTTTTAAAAATGGAGAAGAGGGGGAAAAGAGAAAGGGGGGGAGAGAAGTTTGGGGGGGGGTGGGGTTTGGGGGAAGATTATTAGATGTACATCAGGGCAGAAACTTGCTTCTTTTTAAATTTTTCCCCGATGGTCTATTTCTGGGACGGGAAAGGGGGGGTAATGGATTTTTGTTGTTGGGTTTTTTTAATTTTTATTGCGTGTGGCTGCATGTCTGGTGGGTTGTGCATGGGAAGGGATTATGTTTCCATGGGGGAAAATGGGAAGGGAAATTGCTACTTTAGCTTTTCCCCTCCTATGCCAATACACCGTCTCTAGAGAAGACATGGGAACCAGGGCAGTGTCCCGGGTTTTCCCCTGTCGTTAAAAAAAACCATCATGGTTTTGGGGCTGCACTTGGGGAAAAAGGTTTTAAATTTTTCCTTGCTAGAACTTTAGAGGGACCCAAAAGGTGGGGGGTTTTTGCCTATTTGACTGTTTTTTTCTACAATGAAGGGGAGTTTCATCATGACTTTTTGGAAGTATGGGTTTAGATGTTTGTATTCTGTAACTCATTGAACTCGGGAAAGAATGGGCGGAAATTTTTTAAAGGGGCATATTTGATCTTTTGCTGTGAAAAATATTTCATTTAAGGGAAATATGGTATTGATAGGTGTGCACTTTAAGTTTTACATAGGGGGGCCCGCCCAAAATTTTCAACCTTTAAATTTTAAAAGAAATTTACTGATATTCGAATCCCTGACTTCATGATCCATATAAATGAAGGGCCAAAAAGGTCCCCTTTTCCACTTGGCTATGGCTTTTTTTGGTTTTTTTTTTTTTTCTGTTTAAGCAAAATTATTTTTTGAATTGGGTTTTATTGATCAAAAAGAATGAATCGGGTACCCCCCCCCCCCCACCCCGGGTTCATGTATCTCTTTTTTCCCAAAAAGTTTTCGCCGTTTTTGTTGCCGAAAAAAAAAGGGAAATTGTTACATTTTAAAAAAAAGAAGTCCTCTACTCCAAATGCTTTGGGTTTTTTGTCCTTTTGGGTACCGTTGTGTTGGATTTTTATACTGAAACCCTCTCTAAAGATTTTCTTTTGTCTAACTGCACCCATTCCCCCTATTTTTAAAACCCCCCTTTCATCAGCCAAGCTTAGGGTTTTTCATGACACATCCTCAAGTTTTAGAAGTCCACAGGGAACTTTTTAATTATTTTTTTACTTATTTTTCTTCAAAATTTTTCTTCTTCTTTAAAATTTTTTCTTCTTTTTAAATTTTCTTCTTCAAATTCTTCTTCTTTTTTTCCTCTGCCAACCCTCCCAAAAGCCCTATCATTGGGGCCGTCATGTGAGAAAATCCCTTTCTTGCAGTTAGCAGTTGACAAATAGGCCCAGTGCTTTTAACTTCAGCACTGGAGGGAAAATGTTACTTGGTTTTAAAAAACCCCTTGGGGAAAGGCAGGGAAAGGACCCAAAAAGGCAGAAAAGGGCCGCACACCGGGATTAATTTGGGGGTCACGTAGTATCTTTTTAAAAGATGCAGGGGAAAAAAATGTTGGGATTTTCCCCGAATTTTTTTTAAACAGAAAAAATTTACTGTGTACTAGTTTTTGGGTTGAGGACATAAAAGGCCAAAACCAAAAATATCCCTGAGAAAGGGTTTGGAAAAAATTAAACAAATGAGGTTTTTCCGTATTCCTACAGCCCTTGACCCCGCGCATGCATAATTTCGAAAAGGGAAACAGAAGACGTCAAAGGACTGAGGGGGGGACAGGGTTTGCTGAAAAAAATTTTTTAATTTTAAACCTACCCAAAATTTTTTTTTAAAATACATTAGTTTTGATTTAGAGGGTTGTCATTCACAAAAAATGGCTTTTATTTCTGTGGATTTCCTTAGTACGTTTCGGTTTTTGAATATAAGGGGTCACAGAAAAACAGGAAAAGGGAAAAGGGGGTGATTTTTTTAATTTCCCGGGGTGCAGCCCGTAAATTTTAAAAAAGAGGCAAGGACAGGAAAAGGGGGATTTAAAACAATGGAAAGAACCTCTACTACTATTTCTAACAAAAAAATAAAAACAATACTTCACTAAAATTAAATACTAGTAAATTTGAAGTGTTTTATAGTAGTAGTAGAGTTTTTAATAGTTTCTATTACTAAACTACTTTTAATACTACTACACTAAAAAAACAAAATACAAAAAATACACTACTATTACAACTACAACCCGCAACAAAAACTACTACTATTACAAACTTTACTTTTTGAAAACTTTTTCTACTAAACTATTTCTATTTCAAATACCCAAAGAAGCATGCACGCAATGACCACACATAGGGCCCCCTCTTTTGGGATACCCTTACCAAAAAAACACAAATAAGCCAAAAGAACCCCATTTATAGCAGCAAAAACAAAAAACAAAGGGTTAGGTTAAAGCAATTGGCCAAAAACACGAAACCAAAAAGACCGTGCATGTTTATTGATGATAATTCCCCCCGCTTTTTTCCCCTGTGCACAGATTGATGGCAAAAGGGGGACGCAAATTTTTCCCGTTACCTTCATTCTCAAGAGGAAAAAAAGGGAAATTTAAAAAAATAAAAACACACAAAACCCCACCACACCACTAGAGCTATCAATCATTTTTTTTTTTTTTTCATTTTAACTATTACACAATTTTACTATGGTGTTTTTTTTTTATGTCACACATTTTAAAAAACCCGAAACGTTTTTTGGGGGCTTTTTTAAAATTTCTTCTCATTTGTTTAGCCCTTTAAAACTATTCTTATTTTTCCCTTTTTTGATAAAAAGCCCCTCTCTCTCTCCTCTCTCTCCCCTCTCTCTCTCTCTCCCCTCTCTCTCTTCTCTCTCTCTCCCCCTCTCCCTTTCCCCCCCTCCCTTGAATGGTTTTTAATGAAACATCAGAGGCAGAATACACTGCTGGTGCGGGGTGTTAGAATACCCCAAGAAAAAGTCGGAAAAAAAAAAGACAGTAATTCCCTTTTGTCCCCCCAGGGAAAGAACAGGACAGCTCAAAAAGGGAAAAATTTGTACTAGAGATGTTTTCCCCCAATGTTGTGTTTACCGCCCACAAAACCCTCCAGCAGTGTGAACATTCTGCTTTCCAAAAAAACATATTGGTTTTTTAAAACTATATCATTGAATCTTTGTTTATAAACTCAAAGGGCCCCTGATAGGAAATTTCCTTTCCATGAAGGTTTTTTTTTTTAGCTGTTGTTACGTTCCCTTTAAAGGGTTTTTAAAAAAACATGTTTTGTGCCCAATCCCCTCCCTTTCTGTCCCCCTTTTGAAAGGGCTTAACAGCATACTGCAATAAAAATTTTTGTCATTGTCTCTCCCCCCCCCCCCTTTCTCTCTCCCCCCCCCTCCCTCTCTTCTCTCTCTCCCCTCCCCCTCTCCTCTCTCCCCCTTCTCCCCCCTCCTCTCTCTCTTGTTTTTACTTTTTGCCCATGAGAGCCTTTGGGGTAAAGGGAAACCTCTGGGGTTATTTCCAAATTTCCCTCATTAAAATATTTGGGGTTCGAGTTCAGTTCCTTCTCTCCCCTTCTTTTCTCTTCTCTCTCTCCTCTCTCTCTCCTCCCTTTTCTCTCTCTCTCCTTTTCTCTCTCTCATCTCCCCTCTCTCTCTCTCTTTTCTCTCTCTATCTCTTCTCCCCTCTTCTCTCTCTTATGACGATTGTGATTTATGATAGAGGGGGATGATGACGATGATGATAGCGGTGATGTTTTTTTGTGATTATTTTGATTCACCTTGCTTATATTTTGTCTGCCTTTCTCCTTTCTTTCTTCTTTCTTTTCGAGGGTGGGTTTAAGAAAAATCTTGTACTTATTTTATTAACCCTTTAGAAAAAAAAATTTGTTTTTCGTTTTCGTTCTTCTCTCTCTCTCTCTTCTCCTTCTCCTCTCTCTCTTCTCTCTCCCCTCTCTCCCCCTCTCTGTCTGTCTTTTATGCCTTTGTTCCTATTTTGTGACATAAAAAATACAAAGTTTGTTTCAGAAAATCATTTCAATAAAAACTTTTTGGGTTTTTGAATGTTGGGAAAAATATCAAAGAGAGCAAAAAAATAAAAAACTGGGGCAAAAGGACAAAACAATGTCCCTTCATCCTAAACGTTTAATGAGCGGGACCCGTTTTTCCCACAATCAAATGATTTACGTGAAGAAAAAAAGAAGGAAAAGGACAGGGTTCCTTAGCTGTAAGGGTCCCCAAGGATTTCTTTATTTCCCTTTCACAATTTTTGAAACGCCAAGGTTAGCTCTTTTTTTGTTTTAAGTGTGTGGGGGGGTGGGGGGGAAAGGGAAAGTGTGTGAGTGGTGTGTGTGGTTTTTGTGCGTTTTTTGGGGATGTGTTGTGGGGTTGGGGGAGGGAAATGTGTGTGTTGTGTGTGTAGGGGTGTATTAGGAGGGAATGTCGTGTTGTGGTTTTGTTTTTGTGTGTGTGTGTGGTAGTGTAAAATGGTTTTTTTGGGAGTGGGGGATGTGCGTGATGTTTGGGGAGTGTTTTTTTGTGTGGTGTGTGTCGTTTGGGGATGTGCGTGGTGTTTATGTGGTGTATTTTTTGTGAGTTTTGGGGTTTTTGTGAGAGGGAGAGATGGACAAGAGAGAATGAGAGGAAAAGAGATTAGCCCCAAAAAAAAATACGAAAAGGCCAAAAATGCAAAACCAAAAAAAACCAAAAAAACACGGGCACAAACTTCCCCAAACAAAAAAACACAGACAAAGGATAATGTACACAAACCCCAATGGCAACGAAAAGGGTTTCAAAAATATGAGTCACACAATTTAAAACAAAACCAAAAAAGCGATTTTAGAAACAAGTTTTCAAGATGGAAAAACCCACACATGAGGGGAAATAAGACAGGGCAAGGTTTTAAAAGAGAGATGGGCCTTTTGGCTTGCGTTTCTAGTGGGCCCTAAAAACCCCTTTCTGCCTTCATTCGCCAATCTAAATGAAAAAGAAAAAAATGTTTTAAAAAAAAGGGTCAGGGAGAAAATCGTTAAATTTAGAAGGGCAGATAAAAATTTGCACTAAAATTCCTTTTGTATGGGCTTTATTACTGCACACAAGGCCAGTAATTGGTTTTTGTGGGTTGTTGTTGTTTTTTCCATGTGCGTGTGCGTAAAGCATTCCGCGTAGGCAAACATGCAATTTTGTTTCCGTGGGGGGAAAAAGGGTTTTTTTATGTTTAACTTCACCAAACTCACCCGGTCAAAAGGCCTTTTTCTCCCATGACATCAACATACCACCCGTGGTTTTTCGGGCTTTTATTTTGGGAAATTTAAATTTTTTAATGCCCCTTTTACCTGAGCTTGCAGATCTACCAGGGTGAGATTGTGCGTATCTGATCATTGTTCCCATCAAAGATAGTAGCTGAATTTTTATTTCCGGGGGTGTATTTGGGGAAAATTCGTGGAAAGTAATTTTACCTAACGCTGGCATGAATACAGAATTTTTAAAGTGCAATGTAATTTATCTGCATGTGTATAACACAAGGGGGAAAAAGGGAAAAAGAGGTATGCCCTCAAAGAAAAGACCCAAGGGGTGGTAAAAATCTTCAGGTTTAATACACTTGACCCCTGCCCCAAAATTTTGGAAACCGGTACCCTTTTTGAAGCTTTTGAATTGAAATAGAATTTTTCTGAGCTACCTGACTAAGGTTTTTGTTTTGTTAATTCTTTTGGGTTTTTTTGAGATTAATATCCAAAAATTTTTTTTGTTTGGGCAGAATAATTTTGATACCCCCCCAAAGGTTAAAAATTTTTCCCATTTAAAAAACTTGTTTCAGCTTTTTTGTTGTTGCCCCAACAGGGAAAATTTTTTCATTAAAACGAGGGAAATTTTTACCCGAATGTTCTTTTGGGGGGATGGGGGTGGGGGAGGGTGGGTTGTCTTTGGTTTTTTGGGTTGTTGTTTTTTTTTAAATGTCCTTTTTTTTTACCCCTTTCCCGTCCATGTCCTTTCTGGTTTCCCCGGGGCCCGCCCCATTTTTTTAAACTCCCCACATCAGCGGGGGTTAGGCTTTTGTGGGTGGGAAACCCTAAAATTTTTAAGGGGTTTTTTAAGGACTCCCCAAAAAAAGTTAACAAGGTAGGGGACCCCCAAGGCCACCTGCCAACAGGCCCCGCCCCTGCTGCAGGAAACATTTGGGTTTTGGGGATTTAGTGGTGCCTTTTTTTTGAGCTAAGATTTCATGGATACGATTTTAATCCCTTATCCCCGTTGAAAAAAAATATGTCGGCGTAGTCAGGCGAAATTTATTTTATTGATTTAAATTTATTGATTGATTGGGTAATGTTTCCCAAAGGGGTTTTCAACTAATACCTTTTCATCCCGCCCTAAAGAAGAGAGAGAGAGAGGGGAGAGAGAGAGAAAAGGGGAAAGAAAAGAGAGAGACAAAAAGAAGACAGAGAGAGCAGAGAGGACACAGAAAGAGAAAAGAGAGGAAAACAGGCAGATTTGCAGGGCAAACAGAGAGACAGAAAGGCAATACAAACGACAGACATGCAGATAGACTCAACACAAAAAGAGGGCCCAAAAATTTAGAGAAACAGATACCTAGAGAAACAAGAGAGAAGGATACACCGCGCAAACGCAAAATTTTTTTTAAAGGAAAAGAAAACGAGAGAGAGAGGGAGAGAGGGGAGAGGGGAGAGAGGAAAAAAGAAAAGAAAGAGAGAAGGGGGAGAGAGAGAGTGATGGGAGAGAGAAAAAAGAAAGAAAGAAAAAAAAAAAGCAAAAAGAAAGAAAAAAAAAAAGAAAGGAAAAAGAGAGAAAAGAGAGAGAGGGGGGGATAAAGGGGGAGAGAGAAGAGAGAAAAGAAAAAAAAAACAGAAAGGAGAGAGGGGGGGGAGGAGGCGGGAGAGAGAGAGGGGGAAAGAGAAAAGAGAGAGGGGGAGACAGAGAGAGGGGAGGGGAAAGGGGGAAGGAGGAGAGAGAGAGGAGAGAGAGAAAGAAAGAAAGAAAGAAAAGATAGACCAAAAGGGGCAGAGGGGCGCAATTTAAATTTCACAGTAAAATTTAAACAAAAATAAATCATAAACAAAAACAAAAAAAGACCCAGAGGAGTACAAAACTTCTACAGAACTAGCACCACACTAACTTTTGCACAGAAAAACAAAAAGGGGAGGGGGAGAGAGAGAGATAGAAAAGAGAGAGAGAGAGGAAAAGAGAGAGAGACAGACAGACAGACAGACAAAACAGACAGACAGACAGACAGACAGACAAAGATAGTGGAGCTATTTAAAATCCTAACACCCCAAAAACGCGTACCAAAACAAAACTCAAAAAAAAAACTAACAAAAAAAAAACACGTTTTGGAAAAGCAGGGGACACAAATATTTTGCCTTATATTATAAAAAAAACACAAAAATTTGAGGTTTTCAAACAAGTTTTCCAGATGGGGAAAAAACCTTTTCATGAGGGCAATATAAAACACAGCAAACCCAAAAGGGGAGGGGTGACCTTTTTTTAAAAAAACCCGAAACATTCAAACACCCAAAACTTTCCCTATTAAAAAAAAAAAAAAAAACAGAAAGAAAATGTCGGCAGGACATCATAAAAATTGAAAACGGGCGACAACTTTCTTTGGGGGAAACCCAGTAATATCTCATTACAGCACAGAAGGGGCAGTA
>CM054153.1:56051239-56053714 GCA_028751875.1 Rapana venosa | reverse complement strand
AGGTAAATGAAGACATTTTCGCTTGATTGTCCATTTAAAATTTTATTTGCTACATTTGAAAAATGGCTGTTTAATTCATCAGTTGATATGTCTTTAATGAACTGTTGACTTTTTGAAACATGTTTATTACATAATGTATTGATGGCTTTCCAAATCTGGCGAGAGTCACTAGTGGTAATTAACAACTGTTGAAAGTAATTACGCTTTGATCTGCGTTTAATGGAATTCACTTTATTCCTTTGTGTCCTGAATTGTTCATGTGTACCATGGGTTTTCAGGTGGTTTCTTAAGTTTATTTCAGATTCTATGTCTTTTGTTATCCATGGAGGTTTGGTTTTTTCTTTAACTCTTTTTTTTATAAAGGGAGCATGTTTGTCATACACTGAGATAAATATGTTAACCCAAAATTCAGCAGCTTCATCGGGGTCTCTGATTTGGTATACATCGTGTAATGGTGAGTTCATCAGGTCCGAAAGAAAATTATCCTGTGTGTGTGTGTGTGTGTGTAGTGTGTGTGTGTGTGTGTGTGTGTGTGGTGTGTGTGTATGTGTGTGCGTGTGCATGTGCGCGTGTGTGTATACATTTGAATTTGTAAAAACTATTAATTGTAACTTGTTGCATGTGTTAGAGTAGGATGAATGCAAGCGCTTTGATTTGTTTTTTGCAAGATATAGCGCTATATATATTCCACTTCTTCTTCTTCTTCTTCTTCTTCTTCTTCTTACTATAAAAGAAAGGAAAAAAGAAAAAGGAAAACAGAACACAAATTGGAACGAAAGAAAACAAACCTAAAAAAAATCTGCATTAACTGCTCATTTGACGGATCCTGTACAGAAAATAACAAACAACAAAACATTTTTTTCCGGAATTCAAAAAGAACGACACAAAATAAACACAACAACAACATAAAGTAGTACACACTTGTTGACAAAAATCACAGTGGGACACTCAGTAGGGACAAAATTACGAAGCATCTGCTGCAAAAAGCTATGTGCCAGTGTGACAATATAATGATTACACACGGCTTGTTTTTTTATATATAGAAATGTTGATTCACCTGCTACTTTAAAAAACAACAACAACAACACATACTGGGAAGAAAGTGAAAGAGAGAGAGAGAGGGAGAGAGAGAGAGGGGGGGGGGAGGCAGACAGACAGACAGACAGACAGAGATACAGAGAGAGACAGAGAGACTGAGACGAGAGACTGAGACAGACAGACAGACAGACAGACAAAGAGACACAGACAGACAAAGATAGATAGAAAGAGACAGAAAAGCAGAGACGGAACGAAAGACAGAGAGAGGAAAGGCAGACACAAGCAGACACATCCTTCGGAGGAGACTATAAACCGAGGCCCCGTGTGCGAACGCATGCAGAACATCTTGCGCACACGTTAAATCCTGTTCCGCTTTTCGAAAGAGTAGGCCATTGTGTGCCGGTGGGATGAGATGACAAAATCTACAAAACCGCATACACACGTGGACTGGATGTAGAAAAGCACATGAGTGCTTAATCCATTATCCTCGATTAAAAAAAAATTTTTAAAAGAAAAAGAAAAAAGACAGGCTGATATTCTAAGCTGAGAGAAAAAAAAAGATACACCAATAATGCGTTCACACAATGACGTCAAATAACCAAACAAACAAGTAGATAAACAACAAGACGCAACATTACTTCTGAAAATAACAAAGCAGCTGCTTTCTTGCTTTTTAATCCCCCCCCCCTCTCTCTCCCTCTCTCTGTCTGTCTGTCTCTCTGTCTCTCTCTCTCTCTCTCTCTCTCTCTCTCTCTCTCTCTCTCTCTCTCTCTCTCTCTCTCCCTCTGTCTCTCTCTCTCCCTCTCTCTGTCTCTCTCTCTGTCTCCCCTTCTTCCTCTCTGTCTCTCCCCTCTCTCTCTCCCTCTCTCTGTCTCTCTGTCTCTCTGTCTCTCCCTCTCTCTCCCCTCTCTCTCTCTCTTCTCTCTCTCTCTCTCTCTCTCTCTCTCTCTCTTTCAAGGGGATATTTTCCCTTGGAGTTAACATCAGTGCAGACTCCACTCTCCCCAAAAGTTCTTCGGATGACACTATACACCGAGGTCCCGTGTGCGAACGCACGCAGAACATCTTGCGCACATGTTAAAATCCTGTTCCGCTTGTCGTAAGAGTAGGCCATTCTATGCCGGTGGGAACAAATGACAGAATTGACAAAACCGCATACACACAGGGACTGGATGTAAAAACGCACATGAGTGCTTATTCTATTATCCTCGAAATAAAAGAATTAAAAAAAAAAAAAAATCATTCTCTCCTCCTCTCTCTCTCTCTACTCTCTCTCTCTCTCTCTCTCTCTCTCTCTCTCCCCTCTCTCTCTTTTCCTCTCTCTCTCTCTCCCTCCCTCTCTCTCTCTCTCTCTCTCTCTCTCTTTTCTCTCTCTCTCTCCCCCTCTCTCTCTCTTCTCTCTCTCTTTCTTTTTTCTTCCTTTCTTTCTTTCTTTCT
>CM054153.1:56043739-56046239 GCA_028751875.1 Rapana venosa | reverse complement strand
GGTTGTTTTTTTGTAATTCGGAAATTATCTACAATTCTGGATCTGTGTGGCCATAGGCCTAATTTATTCATTATTTGTCGCAGCAACGGTTATTATTTTGTTTTTTTCTTTCTTTGTTTTGCGGTTTTAATACCCCTCTCTCTCTTCTCTCTCCCCTCCCTCTCTCTCTCTCCCCTCTCTCTCTCTCCTCTCTCTCTCTCTTCTCCTCTCTCCTCTCTCTCTCTCTCTCTATCTCTCTCCTAATCCTCTCTCTCTCTCTCTCCCCCTCTCTCTTCTCTCCTCTCTCTCCCCTTTTCTCTCTCTCTCACGCTGTTTATATCAGATATTTTCTTATTTTCTGCCTATATTGTATTGTTGCCTAAGGCCAATATGCAATTAAATCATTTTAGAGTTCAGAGTTCTCTCTCTCTTTAAAAAGAGGTATGATATGTATTTGATCGTTTAAAAGTATTTTTGTAAAAAAGCAGTATTTAAACTCTATAGATGTCTACTGCTTTCTTGTAGCAATTACACAAGCAAGAGTTAATGCTTTACCTCTTAACAATAATGTGTATAGATATAGTGATAATATCTGAGATAAGTTATGTCCTTTTTGTAAATTGAAATTTGAAAATGAAGCCCACTTTCTATTGGAATGTTACATGTACTCAAACTTAAGAGAAAGTTTTTAAGCAAATGTATCAATGTACCATTGACAGATATGTTCAAAGTAAGAAATGATGAGTGCAAACATAGTTTGTCTATCTAAATTTTTCATTCTATTAACAAAAGGAAAACAATGTTGACTCAAATACTTTATTGAAAAACTGCTACGATTATACTCAATATGGATGATTTTTTTTTCTTAGACAGCATCTTCATTTCTATGATTGGGTTATGATTGATTTAAGGTTTATAATCAAGAAATAGAATAAATGGTGTTTTTCTTCTTTATTCAGTCATAAATTGGTACTGACATAATCTTTTTTGCATTATTTGGCTATGTATATGTTGGTGTTTTTCTTCTCTAATCAGTCATAATTCATTATTTGTTTGTGCATTTGCTTTGCCAATGATGTGAATGAATCCATTGTTCTATCCCAAGCCCAACAAATGTATTGTGGTCCAAGGCCAATGTACATTAAATCATTTCAGAGTTCAGAGTTCTCTCTCTCTCTCCCCCCCCCCCCCCTCTCTCTCTCTCTCTCTCTCTCTCTCTCTCGCTCTCTCTCTCTCTCTGTCAGTGTCAGTAGAGCCTATTCTATTATTCTTAGTATGTTCGTCCGTCGTGTTCGACGATGACCTCGAAAACAGCAGAGAAGGCAGCTGCTGTTTTGGAAACTGGGCAGAAATTTGATTATAGGGGAGATTCTTAGTGTGCACACACCCACGCAAGCCTCACCTTTTATAATAATAATAATAATAATAATAATAATAATAATAATAATAATAATAATAATAATAATGATGATGATGATGATGATGATGATGATGATGATGATGATGATGATAATAATATAATAATAATAAAAATAATAATAATAATAATAATGATGATGATGATGATGATGATGATGATGGATGATGATGATGATAATAATAATAATAATAATAATAATAATAATAATAATAAATGGAATTGGTATGGCGCTATATCTTGTAGAGACAAGTCAGAGCGCTTTCCACCTGTCCACCCACCCATTACTTGTGTGTCTATCCGTGTTCCTGATGGGCATACCCGCTAATCACTCTTTTCCTTCCTTCCTTCCTTCCTCCATTCTTTCCTTCCTTCCTTCCTTCCTTCCTCCATTCTTTCCTTCCTTCCTTCCTCCCTTCCTCCATTCTTTCCTTCCTTCCTTCCTCCATTCTTTCCTTCCTTCCTTCCTTTCTTCCTCCATTCTTTCCTTCCTTCCTTCCTTCCTTTCTTCCTCCATTCTTTCCTTCCTTCCTTCCTTCCTTCCTTCCTCCATTCTTTCCTTCCTTCCTTCCTTCCTTCCTCCATTCTTTCCTTCCTTGCTTCCTTCCTTTCTCCATCCATTCTTTCCTCCCTTCCTTCCTTTCTTCCTTTCTTCCTCCCTCCCTTCCTCCCTCTCTCCCTTCCTTCCTTCTCTCTGTGTCTTTAAGTCAGTCTTTTTTTTTAAATATCAGAAACATACAGCTTCCATGACAAGTGTATGGATCTATTGATATAGTAATCTACCTATCAGACCCTGTTTCTTTTTTGCTTTAAACATGATTATTGTCGTTTGTTTACATAACGGTTACTTTTACCAATTCCTCTTCATTAACTTTTGCTTTTTTTCAATGGAAAAGAGTAAAAGGGGTAGTTTTGAATACAGAATAGGTTGTGGTGCTTTGTTTCATGAAGTTTGAAGACTAAGCACAAACTCCGTACACAATGTTGTGGCGCTGCACTGTGGCGGTGATTTCTTCCCGAGAAGTTGTTCACTCACTTACAGATCTGTTGTGCAAATAATAATGCACAACAATACACAACAACACACAACATTACACTGGTGTG
>CM054153.1:56036239-56038739 GCA_028751875.1 Rapana venosa | reverse complement strand
AGAGGGAGAGCGAGGGGGGGGGAGGGAAGGGGGGAGGGGAGAGAGAGAGAGAGGGGGGGGAAGGAGAGGGGGAGGGAGAGAATACGAATACGAAATGGTTTATTGAGGGTAAACGGATAAGCTTACAGCTTCTTTACACCATGCCCTCAACCCCACCCACCCATTCCCTTTCCCCAAAAGATAAACGCAAAGGAAAAAATACAAGACATCTCAAATGTAAATAATTGCATAAACAATTTCAAGTAAATAAAAAAGACACAAACAAACAAACAACAAACAAATAAGCAAATAAACTAACAAACAAACCTGAAATTCTGATTTAGCACACTGACATCCATTTCAAACTACCTTCAGCAAATCCCTTCACACAGAGAGAGAATGACAATGACAAATTCTTTTATTTCGAGGATAATGAATAAGCACTCATGTGCTTTTTTTTTTACATTCAGTCCCCGCCCTTAGGGATACATCATAATTATGATAATAAAGTAAACCCAATATCTATACACTCACACAGTAAAAGAAAAAGAAACAACTACTCCCACAAAAACACATAAAATCAAAAGAAAGAAAAAAACAAAAACAAAAATCAGAACAAAAACACACAGAAACACAACAGAAACAAAACAAACAGCATAGAAACCAAAAGCACAAAAAGGCGGGGGAGGGGGGGGGGTCCAACCAAATAAACCCCACAATAACCTCCACAATATAAAGGAGAATAAACCATCAACGTCAACAAATTCATTGTACTTTTTTTTTTAATAGGGAAAGAAGCAGCAATAGTAAACTACACATAAACAAATGTTATATAAGCAGACTTTAGGAGATTATGTAAAAGAGAGAGAGAGAGAGAGAGAGAGAGAGAGAGAGAGAGAGAGAGAGAGAGAGAGAGAGAGAGAGAGAGAGAATGACAATGACAATGACAATGACAAATGACAAATTCTTTTATTTCGAGGATAATGAATAAGCACACATGTGAGAGGGAGAGAGAGACGGCAAGAGAGAGAGACAGAGAGAGACAGAGAGAGAGGCAGCAAGAGAGGGAGAGAGAGAGAGAGAGAGAGAGAGAGAGAGAGAGAGAGAGAGAGAGAGACGGCAAGAGAGAGAGAGACAGAGAGAGACAGAGAGAGAGGCAGCAAGAGAGGGAGAGAGAGAGAGAGAGACGGCAAGAGAGAGAGAGACGGCAAGAGAGAGAGACAGACAGAGACAGAGAGACAGACAGAGACAGAGAGACAGACAGAGAGACAGACAGAGAGAGAGACAGAGAGAGAGCTAGTAAATAAAGAAGAAGAGGGGGGGGGGAGAAGGTGTGGGGGATTGTTGGACACACCTTGTTAATCTGCTGGTGAAAACAAAACAAAAGCAAAAGGAAGAAAGATAAGACACAGCTGCAAGAAAAACCAAATTAATGTCCAACCCCCACCCCCCAAAAAAACCCCCTACCATTCATCACTTTTTATGTTCTTGTTTCTGTGGTGTGTTTTTTAAAAATATTTTTATTGTATCTTTTGCTTTTCACGGTTTCTTTTCATGATTAGACTTCTTTTCCCCCCTCGCATTTTTCAGTAGGGCCTCTACAACCACCTCAATTATCATACACCCCTTGTATATATAATTTTTTCTTTCTCGTCTAATATCACTGAGAGTGAACAGACGTAAAATCGAAGACAACAACAACAACAACTACCATTACCAATGCCCCCTAACAATGTATTGATTTGTATTTTCTTTAAACCACTTTAAGTCACGAGATTTCTCTGCGTGAAATTCGGGCTGCTCTCCCCGGGGAGAGTGCGTCGCCACAAGAGCAGCGCCACCCCTTTTTTTTGTTTGAACTGTCATTGTTTCCCTACCAGAGTGGCTTTTTTGCTAAGAATTTTGCCAGGGACAACTCTCTTGTTGCCGGGGTTTCTTTTACGCGCGCTGAATAATTATGTGTAACAAACGGGACCTCTGTTTATCATCTCATCAGAAAGACCAGCGCCCAGACCACCACCCATGGTCTAATGAATGAGGGAAAAGTTTCGGGCCCAAACGGGATACGAACCACGCACACTTCCGACCAGGACATTTCGCTTTCTAGACAGGCGCGTTACCTCTAGATCACCGATCCACCGATAAACCACACACAAACAAGAGGAGGCAAAAACAGAAGACTAAAGCCGCCACCAAAGACTTAGGAACACCTAAGGCCGGAATCCCAGGATAGTGTGGAGTGGTAGAGAAGGAAGGAAAGATGGATGGAAGGAAGGAAGGATGGATGGAAAGATGGATGGAAGGAAGGAAGGAAGAAAGGAAGGATGGATGGATGGAAGGAAGGAAAGGAAGGAAGGAAGGATGGAAGGAAGGAAAGGAAGGAAGGAAGGAAGGAAGGAAGGAAGGAAGGATGGGTGGATGGAAGGAAGGATGGATGGAAGGAAGGAAGGAAGGATGGATGGAAGGAGAGGCACGTAACACCTACAGCCAGTGTGACACATCAAAGGACAGGGTCACAAGT
>CM054153.1:56021239-56026239 GCA_028751875.1 Rapana venosa | reverse complement strand
CTATAATTCACAGCTTTATGTCGATGCATCCCATGTCTGTTGGCAGCCAAGACACCTGGGATATTTATTAACATTATTCTCATCACTTATGCCATTATCATTGCTGTTATGTACATCAAAATCGTGTTTTGCAGTATTATTTGTAAGCTTTATAGATTGGGATTATGTTTGTTCTTTTTCCTCTAAACTGGTTATGACCAAGTTATAATATCCAATGATCTCACTAACATTTTTTTTCAGGAACTGTCGGTGGGCTGGGGAGAGGGGAGGGAGGCGGAGGGAGTTAGGGGTGAACAACAGAGCAGAATGATCAGGAACTGTCCGGTGGGGGGAGGATGAGGGGAGAAGTGTGAGGGGGACGCTAGTAGTGCAGAACGGCATGGAAAACCAGCGACAGAGATCCAGGCCTTGGCACACAACTGTCAACAATGGAGGAATTGAAAAACAACAGTTGTTCAGTGTGGCGACTACCGGTAAACCGACTACAAGCAAAGTTATGGGATGAGAAAAAAGCAGAAGAGGAAGAGGAGGAGGAGGAGGAGGAAGACGAAATGAAGAAGGAAGAAGAGGAGCCGAAGACAAATAAGGAGGAGAGAAAGGGAGAAGGAAGAGAAGGGGGGAGAGAGAAGAGGAAGAGGAGGAGAAAGAGGAAGAGGAGGAGAAAGAAATGAAGAACGAGGGAGAAAGGCGGAAAAAGAAAGAACAGGACAGGCAGTTGAAAAGACAGGAAAAGGGGAGGAGGAAGAGAGTAGGGGGAGATATGAAGGAGGAGGAGGAGAAAAAGAAGAGATGGAGGGAAAGGAGAGGTGAAGAAGAAGGAGGAGGAGGAAGGAGAAGAAAGAGGAGAAGGAGGAGCAGAAGATTGAGAAGAAGAAAAAGGAGAAATGGAAGAGGAGGAGGAGGAGAAGGAGAAGAAGAAGGAGGAGAAGGAGAAGAAGAAGGAGGAGAAGGAGAGGAAGAAGAAGAAGAAGAAGAAGAAGAAGAAGAAGAAGAAGAAGAAGAAGAAGAAGAAGAAGAAGAAGAAGAAGAAGAAGAAGAAGAAGAAGAAGAAGAAGAAGAAGAAGAAAAAAAAAAGAGATGGAAGAGGAGGAGGAGTAGGAGAAGAAAAGGAGGAGGAGGAGAGGTTAAGAAGAAGAAGAAAAGATGAAAGAGGAGGAGGAGAAGGAGAAGAAGAAGGAGGAGGAGGAGGAGAAGGAGGAGGAGGAGGAGGAGAAGGAGAAAGAGAAGAGCATCAAGTGCCATAGAATGCAAACATCCACACATGCAATATGCAAAAGATGCATGCATACATGCATACATCACACACACATTTTCTCTATCTATCTATCTATCTATCTATCTATCTATCTATCTATCTATCTATCTATCTATCTGTCTGTCTGTCTGTCTGTCTATCTATCTATCTATCTATCTATCTATCTATCTGTCTATCTATCTATCTATCTATCTATCTATCTATCTATCTCTCACACACACACACACACACAATTTACAATACTGCATACACACGGGGACTGGATGAACAAAAGCATGTGAGTTCTTAATCCATTATCCTAGAAATAAAATAAGATTTTAAAAAATAATAATAAAGCACACACACATACACATACACACACACAGCATTCCATTACCCTCGAAACGAACAAGAACTTAAAACACACACACACACACACACACACACACACACACACACACACACACACACACACACACACAATTAGCAAGGCAGTATCGTGGCACAACCACTAGGATACACGGCATCTCTCTCTCTCTCTCTCTCTCTCTCTCTCTCTCTCTCTCTCTCTCTCTCTCTCTCTCTCTCTCTCTCTCTCTCTCTCTCTCTCTCTCTCTCTCTCTCTCTGCTAAAAACAAAACAAAACACACACATAAAAAAACACACAAACGACCAGACCAGTACAATGCGTAATGAAGTGTCGGCTCGCTGCCTTAGCCTAGTAGGGCTGAAGTGAGGTGAGGTGAGGTGAGGTGGGGTGACGGGGATGATGTTGCTGCTGCTGCTGCTGCTGCTGCTGCTGCTGCTGCTGCTGCTGTTGTTGCTGTTGTTGTTGCAAAGACTGACTGACACACAGACACCGCTTGTTTCATCACTACGCTGTCCGTGACACCGTTTGCTGGGAATCTGCACTACCACAGGTAAGACATTCTGTCTTTTTACTCTGTCTCTGTGTCTGTCTGTGTGTCTGTCTGTGTGTCTGTCTGTCGGTTTCTCCTCTCTCTCTCTCCTCTCTCTCTCTCTCTCTCTCTCTCTCTCTCTCTCTCTCTCTCTCTCTCTCTCTCTCTCTCTCTCTCTCTCTCTCTCTCTCTCTCTCTTTCTCTCTTTATCTGTTTCTCTGTCTCTCTGTTTCTCCTTATGTTTCTGTCTCTGTTCCTCCGTCTCTGTTTCTCTGTCTATCTCTCTCTGTTTCTGTTTGTCTCTCTGTCTGTCTCCCTTTCTGTCTGTGTGTCTGTGTGTCTGCCTGTCTCTGTCTGTTTCTCTCTGTCTCTGTCTGGCTGGCTGTTTATTCTCTCTATCTGTTTGTGTGTCTGTCTGCCCCCCCCCCCTCTCTCTTTCTCATTCTCTCTCTCTCTCTCTCTCTCTCTCTCTCTCTCTCTCTCTCTCTCTCTCTTCTCTCTCTCTCTCTCTCTCTCTCTCTCTCTCTCTCTCTCAAATGTGTATATGTATGCACATGCATTCGTGTGTGAGGGTGATTTGCAGTACCAGTGCGAGAATCGGTAGCTATGTAAACATGACCTAGTAAAGCGCACGAAAGTTTAATGTCAACTTTGTTGATTTAATATCGTGAAAAATACACTTTTCGATGGAAATGTGTTTGTTTGGATCAGAAACACGCTTCCATATTTCTCATGTATGTGTTTGTGTGTGTGTGTGTGTGTGTGTGTGTGTGTGTGTGTGTGTGTGTGTGTGTGTGTGTGTTGTGTGTGTGTGTGTGTGTGTGTGTGTGTGGGTCGGTCTGTCTTCTCGTCCGTCCGTCTGTCTGTCTGTCGGTCTGTCGGTTTGTCTTCCTGTCCGTCTGTCTGCCTGCTTGTCTATCTGTGTGAGTATTTGTTTCATTCCATATTTTATCGCTCTCCTCTGGAATCATTCTGTGAGACAGTAAAGCCATCTGTTTCTTTTTCATCAATATATAACTGTAGTGTTGGTCTTTGGCGATGGTGAAAAACTTGTGATCGGTTTTACTGTTTTGTGATCGGTGTTACTGGAGTGTATAACCTGTTGTGTGTGCGTGTGAGATTCAGATTCAGATTCAGGTTCAGAATATTTTATTGCCATTTAAGTAATGTAGACTTATTTGACACAACGAAAACACCAATTATAATTATTATCTATTTTGGCTAAAAGTGATGTACACTACAGACATGTTGCATTCTATTTCTCTTTTTTTCTTTTTTCAAAACACATATCTGCTTGTGTGTGTGCGTGCGTGTGTGTGCGTGTGTGTGTATATACACTTGAATTTGTAAAAAAAATACTATTAATTGTAACTGGCTGCATGTGAATGAGTGGGATGAACAAAAGCGCTTTTATTTCCTTTTTGGCAAAATATGGAGTTATATAATTTCCATTTATTATTATTATTATTATTATTGTTGTTGTTGTTGTGTTGTTTTTGTTGTTATTATTATTTAGAATTAATTCGGGAAAGAGTAGATCAGCACGAAGCTTTTCTTAGCGTTTAAAAACCACATTATTAAATCCTTGCACAGAGTATAGCTTTGGATTTTTTGCTTGGAAAGACTGAAAACTTTACCAGAGCCACCCCCCCCCCCCCTCCCCAAAGATAAAATAAATAAAATAAAAATAAAACAACCAACAATAACAAACAAACAAAAAATCCAACAAAAAACAAAACAAAAACAAAAAAGACGAAAATCCTATACTTTTACCCATGATGACTCCACTGTAATGATGTCATTTGTGAATGAATGAAGTCATAATGTGCTGGATTGGAAAGGGGGGAGGAGGGGGGGGGGGATGTAGGGCGGGGGACAGCCTGGTGGTTAGAGCGTTGCGCTTTCAATTTGACGGCGGGGGTTCGATCCCAGGTTTGAGCTACTATCAAGACGGCCGTTCAGGGGGATTTTCTCCCCCTGGAGCTAACGTCAGCGACGACTCCACTCCCCTGAAAAGTCCTCCAGATGGGACAGTAAACTAAGGCCCCGTGTGACACGACTGCACGCAGAAGAACTCGCGCACACACGACAACCCTGTCCACCTTTTAAGTCACTACGTGCCAGTGGGAACTGATGATAAATAATAAAAGGAAAAATAAACGCATGCATAGTAGTGTCGTGCGTATACAATATTCCCTAGGTCAGAATGTGGGCTACCTTTATGATGGACAAAAAAACCCGGGTCGCATACGCAGAGAACATCTCAGCAGTGGTGAACCTCGGAGCCCTAGCTAAGGTAAGGACCAGCATCAGCAACACAGTGCCAAGTGCTGTCCCCTAGTGCTCCTCATAAGCGGCAGAGGAAAGCAGAGTAGTGGTGGCATCAGCGGCAGCAGCGGCAATCAGAGGACCGCATTAATGATGGCTGTGACAGAGTCACGGTGAAGCCATCAACCCACACTGCGTGGGATGTACGTGTACTTGTATGGCTAGGTTTTTTTTCAATGACCTCGTCAGTCAGGCAGTTATACTCCAACTTCTGATGATTGAAGTGTTGTTGTGTTTATTTTCTTTAAGAGGAGGAGGAGGAGAGAGAGAAGAAGAAGAAGAAGAGAGAGAGAGAGAGAGATGAGAGAGAGAGAGAGAGAGAGAGAGGAAGAGAGAGAGAGAGAGAGAGAGGAGAGAGAGAGAGAGATTACATTATTTAATGTTATCTATAATTCACAGCTTTATGTCGATGCATCCATGTCTGTTGGCAGCCAGACACCTGGATATTTATTAACATATTCTCATCACTTATGCCATTATCATTGCTGTTATGTACATCAAAATCGTGTTTTGCAGTATTATTTGTAAGCTTTATAGAT
>CM054153.1:56006239-56018739 GCA_028751875.1 Rapana venosa | reverse complement strand
TTCTCTCTCTCAAATGTGTATATGTATGCACATGCATTCGTGTGTGAGGGTGATTTGCAGTACCAGTGCGAGAATCGGTAGCTATGTAAACATGACCTAGTAAAGCGCACGAAAAAGTTTAATGTCAACTTTGTTGATTTAATATCGTGAAAAATACACTTTTCGATGGAAATGTGTTTGTTTGGATCAGAAACACGCTTCCATATTTCTCATGTATGTGTTTGTGTGTGTGTGTGTGTGTGTGTGTGTGTGTGTGTGTGTGTGTGTGTGTGTGTGTGTGTGTGTGTGTGTGTGTGTGTGTGTGTGTGGGTCGGTCTGTCTTCTCGTCCGTCCGTCTGTCTGTCTGTCGGTCTGTCGGTTTGTCTTCCTGTCCGTCTGTCTGCCTGCTTGTCTATCTGTGTGAGTATTTGTTTCATTCCATATTTTATCGCTCTCCTCTGGAATCATTCTGTGAGACAGTAAAGCCATCTGTTTCTTTTTCATCAATATATAACTGTAGTGTTGGTCTTTGGCGATGGTGAAAAACTTGTGATCGGTTTTACTGTTTTGTGATCGGTGTTACTGGAGTGTATAACCTGTTGTGTGTGCGTGTGAGATTCAGATTCAGATTCAGGTTCAGAATATTTTATTGCCATTTAAGTAATGTAGACTTATTTGACACAACGAAAACACCAATTATAATTATTATCTATTTTGGCTAAAAGTGATGTACACTACAGACATGTTGCATTCTATTTCTCTTTTTTTCTTTTTTTCAAAACACATCTGATGATATCTGCTTGTGTGTGTGCATGCGTGTGTGTGCGTGTGTGTGTATATACACTTGAATTTGTAAAAAAAATACTATTAATTGTAACTGGCTGCATGTGAATGAGTGGGATGAACAAAAGCGCTTTTATTTCCTTTTTGGCAAAATATGGAGTTATATAATTTCCATTTATTATTATTATTATTATTATTGTTGTTGTTGTTGTGTTGTTTTTGTTGTTATTATTATTTAGAATTAATTCGGGAAAGAGTAGATCAGCACGAAGCTTTTCTTAGCGTTTAAAAAACCACATTATTAAATCCTTGCACAGAGTATAGCTTTGGATTTTTTGCTTGGAAAGACTGAAAACTTTACCAGAGCCACCCCCCCCCCCCCTCCCCAAAGATAAAATAAATAAAATAAAATAAAACAACCAACAATAACAAACAAACAAAAAATCCACACAAAAACAAAACAAAAACAAAAAAGACGAAAATCCTATACTTTTACCCATGATGACTCCACTGTAATGATGTCATTTGTGAATGAATGAAGTCATAATGTGCTGGATTGGAAAGGGGGGAGGAGGGGGGGGGGATGTAGGGCGGGGGACAGCCTGGTGGTTAGAGTGTTCGCTCTCAATCTGACGGCGGGGGTTCGATCCCAGGTGTGAGCTTCTATTGAGACGGCCGTTCAAGGGGATTTTCTCCCCCTGGAGCTAACGTCAGCGACGACTCCACTCCCCTGAAAGGGGTCCTCCAGATGGGACTGTATACTAAGGCCCCGTGTGACACGACTGCACGCAGAAGAACTCGCGCACACACGACAACCCTGTCCACCTTTTAAGTCACTACGTGCCAGTGGGAACTGATGATAAATAATAAAAGGAAAAATAAACGCATGCGCAGTGGTGTCGTGCGTATACAATATTCCCTAGGTCAGAATGTGGGCTACCTTTATGATGGACAAAAAAACCCGGGTCGCATACGCAGAGAACATCTCAGCAGTGGTGAACCTCGGAGCCCTAGCTAAGGTAAGGACCAGCATCAGCAACACAGTGCCAAGTGCTGTCCCCTAGTGCTCCTCATAAGCGGCAGAGGAAAGCAGAGTAGTGGTGGCATCAGCAGCAGCGGCAATCAGAGGACCGCATTAATGATGGCTGTGACAGAGTCACGGTGAAGCCATCAACCCACACTGCGTGGGATGTACGTGTACTTGTATGGCTAGGTTTTTTTTCAATGACCTCGTCAGTCAGGCAGTTATACTCCAACTTCTGATGATTGAAGTGTTGTTGTGTTTATTTTCTTTAATGGAGGGTACAGTTCGCAATGCTATGGGGTTCTGATAGCTGGAGTAGAATGTGAACATAGTTCTAAATATAACCACATTGTAATGTTGACTTTGGAACTTTGCTGAATGTAGGAGTTCATATCATAACAACACTGTAATGTTGGCCTTTGAACTTAGCTGAACATAACAATTCCAAACATAACAACACTGTAATATTGGCTTTGGGTTTTTGTTCAACATAACAATTCCAAATATAACAACATTGTAATGTTGACTTTGGAACTTCGCTGAATATAGGAGTTCAAATTATAACAACACTTTAATGTAGGCCTTTGAACTTAGCTGAACATAACAATTCCAAACACAACAACACTGTAATGTTGGCTTTGGGTTTTTGTATTACATAACAATTCCCAACATAACACCGTTGTAATGTTGGCTTTGGGTTTTTGTATAACATAACAATTCCCAACATAATAACAACGTTGTACTGTTGTCCTTGGCACACTCCTGACACTAATAGCTGACACAGCCTGTGGTCGAGGACAGAGTGATGGTTAACTCTAACTCCCTGCTATTCCGCAGTGCCTATTTAGACCCCCGAGCCAGCACAGCACCTAATAGACCCCTGCCGTCCCCGCTAACCGCCCAGTGTCCCGTGGACCAGGATGATCGTCATCGTCCCTCTGAGAGTATGACCAGCATCACCCACCTCCTCCCCTCCCTCAACCACAGACGTGGATCGGTGGTCTAGAGGTAACGCACCTGCCCAAAATGTGTAAATTTCGGGTTCGATCCGTGTCCAGGTTCGATTCCCGATTGCGCCTAATACTTTTACCCCCATCTACTTGACTGTGAGTGGTGGTCAGGGTGCTAGTCCTTCGGATAAGACGATAAACCGATATCGTGAACACGAATTTAGCGTATGTAAAAGAACCCACGGCAGCAAGAGCTTTGTTCCTCGCAAAATTATGTAGAAAAAGCCACTCTGAGAGCGAAACATACACCTGCAGACAGGAAAAGAAAAAAAATGGGTGGCGCTACTCTTGTGGCTACGCGCTCTCTCTGGAGAGAGCAGTCCGAATTTTAAGCAGAAAAATTTGCTGTGTCTTAAAGTGGTATGCAATGCAATACAGTCACCCACCCATCTGTAAACTCCAGATTGGGACGTGGATTTACCACAGGATTACCCAGTCAGCAAAACCACAATAGCATCACACCCAGAGTTGAAGAATCACCGGATCTAAGACATGGTTTCTATTGCACCCTGATCGATGGAAATGACACGTCTGCCATCCACAACGCATTGTCACTAGACATGTGCAAATCAAGTCAAATTATTTACATAAAAAACTGTTTGGGCTCATGGAAAAACAAAAAAATGGGAGCTTAATAAATCAATATTTTTTTTAGAAGTAGTGTTGTCTTTTAACTATGTCAAAGTCAAGTCAAAAACACTTTAATCATCCCATGAAGGGCAACTACAATACTGACGGGCATGTTGATACCTATCATAATCTCCAAAGACACAAGAAAGTCACACTAAATATTGGTTACAACATTCCAAGATAACATCAAATAAAAGTTAAGTTTACATGTACTGGATCAAATGACAACCAAGCACATTTCCAACAGCCTAACTCTTATCCTACAGATGGAGAGGCAGGAAGCCCATTGACTGAGGGTCCATGACTTTCCTGTATGTAACTTCACTGTGAAGGGACTAAATGTGTGTTTGCCCAGCAGAAGCCAATCTGCAGACAGACGGGGATGACCTGCCCCTGAAGCCGCTAACTGGTGCTTGTGGCCACTGAAGCCTGAAGCTGTAATTAGGTTAATGAAACACACGAAACAGGGGACACAACTCTCCCCACTGCATCACATCATTCTCTCCCCACACAATCATGGCCTCCCTCTGTCTCTGCTTCCCTCTGTCTGTCTCTGTCTCTGCCTGTCTTCCTGCATTATTTTCTGTCAGGATCTTTTTGTCTCAGTCCCCTCTCTCCCTCACAGTCATTGTTGTACCACCTGCCACAACTATCATCATCATCATCATTATCATCATCATCACCATTACCACTACTGTCGCTTCTGCTTATACAACCACTACTCCTACCCTGCTAACTATTACTACAAACGCTAGTGCTGCCACCACCACCACCACCACCACTACTACTACTACTACTACTACTACTACTACTACTACTACTAACTACTACTACTACTACTACTACTCTGCTTATCAACACTACAGCTATAAATCCACTACTGCTGCTACCACCAACACTGACTGCCCCACACAATACCCTCAGAGGGACTGCTCACCATTACAATAGATATGTGGGCATTTCAACTTCAAAGAACAAAACTGCTGCATTACATACCGGCTTAAACTTTGATCAAAGTGTTGCCATTCCTACATCAAACAGTCGGCCCTTTAGAAATCGTTATACAAGTCACAACGGCACCCTCCTTCCACCCCTCACCTCCCGCCCCCTCCAGAATTAACATACTTTCAATGACTATGAAAAGTGTGGACCCCATGAGTGAACCTTTCTGTTCACTTTACCAGGCCTCTGAGGGGACCGGGACTGAGTAATTAGCACTGATCGGATTATCCACTCTTTCTTGCTGATGGGCATTCAGCTGTGATCAATAAATGATCCAACTTTCTATCCCAGACCTGATCAAACAGGAGGAGTGTGTATGTCCCCATCACAGCAGTGCAGCCTGGCTTCAGTGACTGTCTAACTCACTGTGACAGTAATCACCTGATACCTGCATACTCAACCCTATACCTGGCCTGCCCCGCTGTTCTCAAGGGAGCTCGTGTTTGTGTGACCATCGCCACCACCACCACCACCACCACCGCCACTCCAATCCCTGCTTGCCACACCCTACCGCCACTTTTCTGCTTTGTGACTCAGCGGTGAGGTGGGGTGGGGAAGTAGGACTGTGTGGCCCCTTCACCAGCAGACTGATGAGGGAGTGCCTTCCTCCTGGCGTCAGTTCATTGGCAGCAGGTGCAGCAGTGAGGGAGGACCGGCTGGGTTTTTCAGATGGTCTCTGTCCCAGGACACTGCAGACACAGGCCTCTGCCATAGCTGGTGGGGAGAAGTGGTGTTGGGGGTCATTGTTTTTTGCCAGCATACACAAAGCGACGTTGATGACTGAAATACCATGTAGACAGTGAAAGACAGTCATTCTTATGATTTGATGCCCGATTTGAAGTCGTTGACTGGTTGCCTGTTCTTCCACAGCAGTGTTGTGTGTGATTGCAGGTTTCCCAGCTGTCCAGTTGTTGCCAGTCAGTATCAGTGGCCATTCCTGCACCAGCAGATTCATCGTCCTCCTCAACACCAACATCCACTGACTTCCTGAACTGTGGAATGAGTCACCTGACAGCCCTATCTTCCCACACCTGCAGGGAAAGGAAGGAACTCTGTATGACTCCCAGTAATCAGTTCACAGCCACAGCAACACTGTGAAGCTACAACTGCCTGCACAGCGAGGATGTGTCCACTTTCCAGCAAGTGTTGAGTCCCTGAAGCAGACTTCTGTTTTACTTTCAGCCACGTCTCACAACAGCTGCAAGGGTCAGTGAGAAGACAATACTGCATAGCCAAGCATATACAAGAGCAGACGTCTGTCAATGCGCTGGTAAAAACATCAGAATATAGCCAGGTTAGTCTTGTAATTCCAAGAATTTAGTCAGGGTGTGCATGTAAATGCAGAAACCATCCAAGGTATCTGAGCAACTGTTGTCTGCAACCAGCCAACATCTGTGTGCACGCAATACCAAAGCATCTGTTGTCTAAACAAACAAGTCTGGCAGCCATTTTTGCAAGCCATTTGTAAGCATCTCAGTGACTTGGTCCCCAAACAGGGTGTGGCATATATGGAACGTTTTGTACAGTGTGACACCTCAGAAACAAGTTGAAGAGAGCAGCACTGTGCAGTTGTAGGCATCACTGTTTTTTCTGTCTTCCTGCAGCCGTTGATCGACATTTCTGTGCAACTGATGAATTGACTAGGCTTTTACTGGAGTATCGAACCTATCGCACACTTGTGCAGCTACGTGACTTTGCTACATATGTGTGTATGTTGTAAATACAGCTGACGTGTTGTGCTGCTTGATAACTGAACCAGCAGACCTGGGCATCCTTGAAAGGAAGCCACTCTTTGTGCACAGATAGGTTTCATGAAGTAAACGTTAACACGGAATGCTACACATATTGTTGCACAACTGCAAACAATAAAAGTACCCACTGTTTCTTGCATGTAGCGGCATTTGTCTGCAGCTATGATATTCATTCACAATTATGTGCAACCACAATTGTCAGACATTTCTGTGCAAGAAGGTTTTTGCAAACTACAAGTGCACCTCCAGAGAGCTTAGGCAACAACCTGTGACTGACTTCCTCACCTACATAATGACAGTGTTGTTTGAAGTTAACAACAAAATCGCGTGTGTCTGACAAAAGAACCAAGCTTTGTAAGTAGTCAACTACTACCACTGTTATCTTCTTTTCATCACTGTACTACTGGCATACCTGTAAACATCATTTGACTGTTCATGGGGTGATAATATTGAGTGATGAAAGAAGTCTGCTACAAGCTATTCAAGTGCACATGAGCACTGAGAACATGTGACACCAAAAGAAATGTAACTGTCCTAGCAGCCAGACAGCGATCCATGTAACGCATACCTACACAACCAATATTGTATTTCATAACATTTCTGATAACGAACGAAAACCTACCTCTTGTATTGCATTCACTTTTATTTGTTAAGTGTAACTCCTTTTAATCAAATCTGCAAATTCTCAGGAACATCAAATAGTATCAATTCAGATCAGACTGAGTCTTTGCTAATCACAAAATAGCTTACCTAAGTGACAGAGAATACTTAGGCATTACCCAAAATCAGGAATCTACAAGCTGAAGGAAATACTCCCAGACACACAAGTGGCCATTAAGGCACCTGACGGCTGTTCTTGATGTTTGGGGAAATGACAGGTTTTGTGGAAATACGAATGAGGTCATGTTGATGTTGCTGCTGTTTTCTGTCCCAAGTTGTGCCATCCTAGACACGTCCTCTGCTTTTCTTTTTGGTAAGTGGTTTTTTTTTTTAATCTTTCTTGTCAAACAGTGGGGTTTTGGGGGGGGGGGGGGGTTACTTAAAGAAAAATGTATCAAGTTCGTATGCATGAACATTCCAATTTCCAATGTTGGTTTTACAAAATGAACCCAATGTGTCTTGAATATCATCACTGTATCTGTACATATTATTATTCAGAGGTAAAACATTAAGTCTTACATGTGTGATAGCTACACTAAAGCAGTAGACATCTGTAGAGTTTAAATATTGCTCTTTTACAAAAATACTTTTAAACAATCTATAAATATCGCAGCTCTCTATCTCTTATGACCCCATCACGATCAAAACGAGAGAGAGGGAAAAGAGAGGGGGGGGGGGGGGGAGAGAGGGGTAGAGAGAACTCTAACTTGAATGATTTATTCACAAATAGGTCACTGCCCCATACATGAAGGGGATGCCGACCTATTCAGGAGTGTATTGTGGGGTACACCAGGTTAAGTCAAGGCAGATTTATCTGCATAAAATTCGGGCTGCTCTCCCGGGGAGAGAGCATTGCCACAAGAGCAGCGCCACCCATTTTATTTGTATTTTTCAGCTCCTGTCTACAACTGTACTTGTTACCATATCAGATTGGCTTTCTTTCTACAGAAATTGTCCAGAGACAACCACTATCTTGTTGCCGTGGAATGTTTTATGTGTGCTAAATTTGTATTGCACGCAGGACCTAAGAGAGAGAGGGGGAGAGAGGGGAGAGAACTCGAACTCGAAATCGAACTCGATTTTTTAAATGAGGATAATTGGAGGGGAAAGAGAGGATACAAGAGAGAGAGAGAGAGAGAGAGAGAGAGAGAGAGAGAGACAGACAGACAGACAGACAGACAGAACAGACAGACAGACGGGACAACAGACAGAGGACACAGGGACAGAGAGACAATTCAGACAGAGAGAAACAGAGATGGGATGAAACAAGTGAGAGACTAGAAGAATCTTAGGAAAAATCCACGTCAGCAACAAAAAACACCTCTCACAAAAAAACCCTTCTTTGATTCTAGCCTTATTCAGGAAACACAAACACACCATTAACAAACAAATAAGAACAAACCACACACACAGACTCACACACACACACCAACACAACACACACCAGCAACAAAACACACCACCACACCCACACACACAAACACCACACACACACACAACAGCACACACACACACACAACAGCACACACACACACCACATACACAACTTCTGAAAATGAGAGACTGGTAAAATGCTGTACTGTACCCCACCATACGGCACAGTACAAAAGAGGGGCAGCCCATTAGCGGGGCAGTGGCTGTTTGCCCATTCAGCAGCCAAGCGGTGATGCCAACAGCCACTTACAGCAGCCTCTGCAGCCAGACTCCTGCATGCATAATGCAGCTGCCTGCTACACTCCCCTCCTCGCTCATCCCAAAACAACACCCCAAAACCAACACACACACATACACACACAAACACACACACACACACACACACACACACTACACACACAAACACACACACACACACACACACACATACACACACACAAACACACACACACACACTCAGAGGCAGAGCCAGTGCCGCTAAGAGAGCTGGACTAAAGACTGCCTGATGATGAATAAGTTAGCGCCTGTAGGGTTGAATGGGCCCTGGGCTTATGATATGGGACGTGATTGTTGTCAGTGTCGGACCCGTTAACGTGTAGCGGTTAGGGTCAGTGTGTGGGAATGGGCAATGGTCAGAGAAACAGGAATGGTCGTAACAATATTGAAATGGTAGTAACCAACAAAGTCAGGATAATAATGTCATTATTAATGTCATCGTCGTTGTTGTGGTTGAGGTAGTATCAATATGAGTGACAGGTGTGTAGGTTTTAATATAATCACCTTGCAGTCTCTCACCCCTACCCTTCAACCCCTACCCGCCATTCTCTTCTAAAAAAAATAGTCCAAGAAACGCAGCTATATGCCTAAAGAAGGTATACACCACAAGGAAAAAATGCCTGTCCGCATTCTTCCTTTCTCTTTGTTCCAGATTTGTTTTTCGTGCATCTTCCTCGTCTCTTTTTTTCCTTAACTAATCTGTGTTCTTCTCTGCTATGCTTGATTATGTTTGTCAGCCAAAAGTTTGTCTCACTTAAGAAATACTGGAACGAAATATATCAAAAAAATATATATACCCAATGACTTAAGTCTGATACAGCTAAGCATGCTCTTGTGTTGCCTCCATAATTCAATGCCTAGCTTTTGTTGTACGCAATTCAGACAAGCAAGCCTTGTATACTAAACCACAATCATAACCTGTCAAGAAGTGACGAACAAATCCAACTGGTGCTTTTTGGGTGTGGAAAATAGTCTAGATACTTTTGAAATGTAACCTGATTTTGACATAGCTGTCACCAAACTTGAGATGTGCTTCTTTCTGGTGGGGAAAATAATGGAGACTATTTCAAAGTTGATCAGTTTCTGCATCACTGTCACCAAAACAAGATTGCATGCAGAAATCTCAGCCAGTCTGGAATCATGACAGTTTTTTGGCAGTCTGGAGAAAGAGAGAGAGAGACAGAGACAGAGATACAGAGACAGAGACAGAAAGGCGCTGAACTGATGTCAACTTTATCCAGACTGTGGAGTTTGGCCAGCAAGACAGAGCCGTTATAGTCACCGGTCTGTCGGTTCTCCTCTGATACACAACTCAGAAATCATCACTCAGAAAGTTACTGCCCTTTACTTTTGATTCCAATACGAACTTGTTAACGATTTTTATGTGTTTAGAAAATACTGTTGACTTTTGTTTTTAATCTGCATGGTTATATTTTTTTTAGCTACCGAATGGGTTGTTTAACAGTATGAATTTCTTTTCTGCAGTCCAGCATTTCTGACTTAGCAACTATGTACCATAGCGGAAGACTTACTCCTACTAGTGAAAACACATACATGGACACACTTGTTCCTTCTTTTACTGTTCCTGTGACCCTCCTTCCCTCCCCCTTCACACACACAGACAGTGAGAGAGAGAGGGGGGGGGGAGAGGGGAGGGGGCAGGCAGACAGACAGGGACAGAGAGACAAAAACAGACAGACCGTGACATATATAAAGATGGAAGAAGTGAGCGACAGAGACTTAGAAAAATGTCAACAACAATAAGCCAGCTCACAACAAAACCCTAAATGATTCCATTTCCTATACAGGCAAACACAGACAGCAACAAAAACAAAAACAACAACACACATATGCATAAACACCACCATCAACCAAACACAGCACACACACCATCAACAACAAACACACCACACACAACACACACACACACATAGCACACACACGTCAGCACACACAGTTCACATACATACGCACACACAAACCCGCAACAAAACAGCAAAAAACACACACACAACACACACACACACACACAACACACACACACACCAGCAACAAACAAACAAACACACACACAGCACTACTGAAAAAGAGAGATCGGTCAATGCTGTACCCTACGCCACCATACCGCACAGTACAAAAGAGGGGAAGCCCATTAGCGGGGCAGTGGCTGTTTGCCCATTCAGCAGCCAAGCAGTGATGCCAACAGCCACTTACAGCAGCCTCTGCAGCCAGACTCCTGCATGCATAATGCAGCTGCCTGCTACACTCCCCTCCTCGCTCATCCCACAACAACACACACACACACACACATACACACACACACACACTCACACACACACACACACATACACGCACACAGAGGCAGAGCCAGTGCCGCTAAGAGAGCTGGACTAAAGACTACCTGATGATGAATAAGTTAGCGCCTGTAGGGTTGAATGGGCCCTGGGCTTATGATATGGGACGTGATTGTTGTCAGTGTGGACCCGTTAACGTGTAGCGGTTAGGGTCAGTGAGTGGGAATGGGCAATGGTCAAAGAGACAGGAATGGTCGTAACAATATTGAAATGGTAGTAACCAACAAAGTCAGGGTAATAATATCATTATTAATGACATCGTCGTTGTTGTGGTTGAGGTAGTATCAATACTAGTGACAGGTGTGTAGGTTTTAATATCATCACCTTGCAGTCTCTCACCCCTACCCTTCAACCCCTACCCGCCATTCTCTTCTAAAAAAAATAGTCCAAGAAATGCAGCTATAAACCTAAAGAAGGTATACACTACAAGGGAAAATGCCTGTCCGCATTCTTCCTTTCTCCTTGTTCTAGATTTAGTTCTTCGTGCGTCTTCCTCGTCACTTTTTTCCCTTAACTAATCTGTGTTCTTCTCTGCTATGCTTGATTATGTTTGTCAGCCAAAAGTTCGTCTCATTTAAAAAATACTGGGGCGAAAATTTTATATATAAATATATAATATATATATATTATATATATATATATAAAATATATATATATATTAAAAATTTTACACCCAATGTCTTAAGTCTGATACCACTGAGCATACTCTTATGTTGCCTCTAAAAATGTATACTTAAAATATGTTGTGCACACAATTCAGACAAGCAAGCTTTTTGTGGACGAGTTCAATAACTTACTGCCATGGAGTAATCAACAGTTGAAACTGGTTTCTTTTTGGACTGTCTTCAATGTGTCTGATTTTGACATGGCTGTCACCAAACTTTAGATTTGCTTCTGTAAGGTGAGAAAAAAAAAAACAACTTTGGGAAGTATTTTCAAACTTTATCACCTTTGGCATCTCTGTCACAAACAACTGCATAGAGAAAAGTCAGGGTGTCTGGAGTCAGGACAGTTTTCTGGCAGTGTGGAAAGAGACAGAGAGGAAGAGAGACAGAGAGAACAGAGAGAGAGAGAGAGAGAGAGGAGACAGATACAGAGAGAGACAGAGATAGAGAAAGGGAGAGAGAGATAGAGAGAGACAGAGAGAGAGGAGAGGGAGAGAGAAGAGATAGAGAGAGGACAGAGAGGAAGAGGAGAGGAGACAGAGAGACAGAGAGAGCAGAGAGAGAGAGAGAGGAGAGGAGACAGAGACAGAGACAGAGGATAGAGAGAAGAGAGAGAGAGACAGAGGGATAGAGACAGATATAGAGAAAGAGAGACAGAGAGAGACAGAGAGAGAGAGAGATAGGGGAGAGAGAGACAGAGATAGAGAAAGGGAGGAGAGAGACAGAGACAGAGATAGAGACAGAGATAGAGAAAGGGAGAGAGGGAGACAGAGAGAGATAGAGACAGAGATACAGAGGTAGAGACAGGCAGAGAGAGACGCTGCACAAATTAATATCAACTTCATCCAGACTGTGGAGTTTGGCCAGCAAGACAGGCGTCATAGTCACCGGTCTGTCGGTTCCTGTCTGATACACAACTCAAAGATCATCCC
>CM054153.1:55993739-55996239 GCA_028751875.1 Rapana venosa | reverse complement strand
GATAATGAAAAAGCTATCAAACTCCTCCTCTCTCTCCTCTCTCTCTCCTTCTTCTCTCCTCTCTCTCTCTTCTCTCTTCTCTCTTCTCTTCTCTCTCTCTTCTCTCTCTCTCTTCTCTCTCTCTCTCTCTCTCTCTCTCTCTCTCTGTTACTCAATTACGAGTGAATGCGCTACCACTAAACAATAATACACATCGCTATAGTAGTGCAAATGAAGATAAGCAGTGCCTTGTTTGTAAGGCCAAATAGAGAATGAAGAACACTTTTTATTTAATTGCCCAGTCTATGAAGATTTGAGACACAAGTTTTTTAAAGATGCGAAGAGACTTCCTTTGCACGTGCTACTCAAAGCTACAATATCTACTGATAGACATAATTTATCACGATTTATTTTTCATGCAACCAACAGAAGAAGTAAGATAACTTTATAGAAATGGATCCTTATATTGATGAAAACTACATTCAAAACATTGTCGATTATGACGAACGTGAATTGATTTGTGATGAATATTCAAGAAATGGGTGATGTATTTTCTTTATTATTGCTGATATATCATTTCATATTAATATACATTGATTGTAATGTGTTTATAACACTCATGTCATATGTCCACTCCACACACCCGTCATTCCTTTGTATTGTGGCCTAAGGCCGATGTACAGTAAAAGTCTGAAGTCTGAAGTCTCTCTCTCTCTCTCTCTCTCTCTCTCTCTCTCTCTCTCTCTCTCTCTCTCTCTCTCTCTCTCTCTCTCTCTCTCTCTCTCTCTCTCTCTCTCTCCCCAACCCATGCAATGCTACATAAGGGTGCGGAATAAAGGGAGAAAACTTCAAGAAATAATTATGCTATAGAAAGCTGAAATTACCCTGCCGATTGTTCACAGGATTGTCATGACAAATGAACAATTAAACTGTTACCACTCTTTGCCTTCAATTCACACTGAAACTGCAGCTAACACACACATACACACACATACACACACACACACACACAAACACACACACCACACACACACACACACACACACACACACACATACACTCACACTCGCGCGCGCGCGCACATACGCACACAGGGGAGACGGGATAGCCTAGTGGTTAGAACATTGCACTGGCAATCTGACGACCAGGGTTCGATTCCCGTTCAAGGGGATATTTTCCCCTGGAGTTAACATCAGTGCAGACTCCACTCTCCCCAAAAGTCCTTCGGATGAGACTATAAACCGAGGCACTGTGTGCGAATGCACGCAGAACTTCTTGCGCACACGTTAAATCCTGTTCCGCTATTCGTAAGAGTAGGCCATTGTGTGCCGTAAGAACAGATGATAGAATTTACAAAACCGCATACACACGGGGACTGTATGTAAAAAATGCAAATAAGTGCTTATTCCATTATCCCCGATATTAAAGAATAGAATAAATAAAACACACACACATTTATATATATATATATATATATATATATATATATATAATATATATATATATATATATATATAATATATATATATACGTTGCTCAGCTAGAGCTCCAAGTTTACCAATGGTGGGATTGTGTGTATGCCGCCATTTTTGCCATCACCTGATGCTATGTTGTGTGTGATATGTCTGTACCGCTATTATCATGATTGTTCTGATAATGAGGGTGATATTGTCTCTGTTGTGATACTGCATTATGGAAATGACAATGTTGATGTTGTGCTGTGTGCGTTTGTGGTGTGTGTTTTGTATGAGTTTGTTATGTCTGTGTGTATGTGTTTGTGTATGTCTGTATATGTGTGCGTATATGTATCTGTGTGTGAGGGAGGGTTTGCGTTGTGTGTGTGTGTGTGTGGTGTGTGTGTGTGTGTGTGTGTTGTGTGTGTGTGTGTGTGTGTGTACGTCTCTGTGTGTGTATGTCTCTATGTGTGTGTATGTATGTGTGTGCATGTATGTGTCTGTGTGTCTCTGTGTGATTGTGTTTGTATGTGTGCGTGTGTGTATCTCTCTCTCTCTGTATTGTGTGTGGTTGTGTGTGTGTCTCTGTGTGTATGTCTCTATGTGTGTGTATGTCTGTGTGTGCATGTTTGTGTGTGTCTCTGTGTGTTTGTGTCTGCATGTGTGTGTTTGTGTATCTCTCCCTCTGTATTTGTGTGTATGTATGTGTTTGTGTATCTCTCTCTGTCTGTATGTGTGTCTGTATGTGTGTGTTTGTGTATCTCTCTCTGTATGTGTGTGTGTGTGTGTGTTTTTGTGTGTGTGTGTGTGTGTGTGTGTCTGTGTGTGTCAGACTGGAGCCCGGTCGGACAGCCCAGCTTTGTGGACACCCCGTCCCATGTGAGGGTCAAGCGAGGAGCACTGGCAGTTCTGCACTGCTGGATCCGACAGCTGGGAGACAGACAGGTCAGCGCCGTGTGTGGTGTAGTGTGAGTGTGTGTGTTGAGAGTCAAAGTGAGGTGTGTGTGTGTTGGGGGGGGGGGGTCAGAAGAGAGAGGAGCGACTGTGTATGTGTGTGTGTGTTGTGT
>CM054153.1:55983739-55988739 GCA_028751875.1 Rapana venosa | reverse complement strand
TGTCTCACCGTCTTAACAATAATAATAATAATAATAATAATAATAATAATAATGATGATGATGATGATGATGATGATGATGATGAAGATAATAATAATAATAAAGATGGAACTTATATAGCGCTATATCTTGCAAATACAAATCAAAGCGCATGCATTCAACCTAATCTTACACAGTCATACAACCAATGACAAATAATCAATAGTTTAAACAAACAGAATTACAAACATGGTATGCTGCAGACCAAATCTATAAAATAAAATTGCAATAGTCAAATGTTTTTCAAAAGCACACACACTCACACACACACAGGTCGTATACTTTAGCAGGGTGATAGGACATGGGTTAGTTAAGGTGGGATAGTTCTGATATGAAACAGGAGGGGGAAATCTTAGGTTTGAAATAAATGTATTGAGGCTGGATTTAAAAGTGTCATAGCTAGTCTTCTGGCGAAGAGAGAGAGGGAGCTCATTCCAGGTCGATGGACCCGAAATAGAGAAAGAGCGGCGGCCAACGGTGGATTGGTTGAATCTAGGTATTTGTAGGCACAAGGTATCTGCAGCAGAGCGGAGGGAACGTGAAGGAGTGTACAGGTTAAGACATTCACAGAGGTAGGAGAATGCAGTTTTGTGGAGACATTTGTAACAGAGGGTACTGATCTTATAATCTACTCTCTGTTGCACAGGCAGCCAGTGGAGAGATCACAAGAGAGAGATAATGTGCTCCGATTTTTTCTTTCTGAAAGCTAGTCGAGCTGCGGAGTTTTGTATACGTTGAAGGGAGTGGATAGATGATGCTGGCAGACCAGACAAAAGAGAATTGCAATAGTTCATACGTGAAAGAATGAGAGAAGTGACAAGCTTGGCTTTTGCATCTGTGGACAGGTTCTTTCGAATGACATTAATACGCCGTAATTGATAGTAGCATGACTGACAGGTCTGGGTGATGGATTTTTTCATAGAGAGTGTGTTGTCGATAACGACACCTAGATACTTAACTGCAGTGGATAGAGGGACTGATGCATTGCCGAATTCTATTGAAGCTGTTGTAATGGAAGAGAGTTTGTGTTTGGTCCCTACGAGCATGGCTTCGGTTTTATCTGCATTTAGCTGTAATTTGTTTTGTGTCATCCAGTTTTGAATATCTTCAAAGCAGTAGGCCATATTTGCCAGGAGAGTAGGCAGATGTTCAGGAGTAACACTACTTTGAATATGAGAGTCATCTGCGAAAAATGATGGTTGATTTGATGACGGTTTATTATATGTGACAGTGGGGCAGTGCAAAGAGTGAAAAGAACAGGGCCTAGAACTGATCCCTGTGGTACTCCACATTCTAGTTTGGCAGGTATTGATTGAATCTTGTTTACTGCAACTGTCTGAAATCGGTCAGTAAGGTATGAATTAAACCAGGTGAGGGCTGTGCCAGTAACACCGAACGTTTTTTGAAGATGGGAGAGAAGAATTGAGTGGCCTATAGTGTCTTCTCTATCTGTCTGTCTGTCTGTATAGACTCACTGTCTGTCTCATTGTCTGTCTGTCTGTATAGACTCACTGTCTGTCTCATTGTCTGTCTGTCTGTATAGACTCACTGTCTGTCTCATTGTCTGTCTGTCTGTATAGACTCACTGTCTGTCTCATTGTCTGTCTGTCTGTATAGACTCACTGTCTGTCTCACTGTCTGTCTATCTGTATAGACTCACTGTCTGTCTCATTGTCTGTGTGTGTGTGTGTGTGCAGACGAGCCTCTGTACAGCAGTCACGTGGAGGCACTAACAGGGGACCCCTTACAGCTGCGGTGCAACGTGTCCACCTTCAACACCACGGGGCCCCGGCTGCACTGGCAGAAGGACGGAAGACACATCGACTCCCTCCTCCACCCCTTCATCTACATCACCAGGTCCTGCACAGCTGTCACAGTGCACACTCCTCCTCCTTCTCCTCCCACTGCCGCTGCTGCTGCTGCTCTTCCTCCTCCTCATTTCAATTCTTCTTCTTTTTGTTGTTCTTCTTGTTTTGCTTGTTCTTGTTTTTCTTCTTCGTAATTCTTCCTCATGGGCGGAAGTAACACAGAGCTGCAAGATCTTACGACCAGACTTGAGAACAGAGCTGGAGCATATGGGATGGAGGTGAGCTCGGAGAAAAGTAAAGTACTTGTGAACAGCATGAGCAACGCCACTGCTAAAATTTACATGAACGGCCAACAACTGGAGGAGGTAGACGCTTTTAAATACCTTGGCGCTACACTCACAAAGGACGGGTGATCGACGACAGAAACAAAAGTCAGAATAGCCATGGCAACATCTTCCATGACAAAACTCACCACCATATGGAAAAGTAAAGAGATCAGTTTCCCAATCAAACTAAAGCTCTACAAAGCCCTAATTCAGACGATCCTGCTGTACGGAAGTGAAACCTGGACATTGACTGCTGAAACAGCAAAGCGAATCCAGTCATTTGAAACAAAATGCCATAGAAAACTGCTGGGCATATCCTGGAGAGAACGAAAGACCAATGAATTTGTCAAGAGTCAAATAACACGGCTGGCAGGTCCACAGGAACCCCTTCTCACCATCGTCAACAAGAAAAAGCTGACATGATTCAGCCACGTCACCCGCCACAACACTCTGCCAAAAACAGTACTGCAGGGAACACTCGAAGGTGGCAGAAAGAGGGGAAGACAGAACAAGTCATGGATGGACAACATCAGAGAATGGACCAGGATGAATGACTCGGCACTACTGCGCAGAGCCGAGGACCGAGATGGATGGAGGAGGCTTACCCGGCATGTCTTTCGTGTCTCCCTCACGACCGCCAAGGTCACGGGTCTGATGATGATGATGATTCTTCGCAATTCTTCTTCTTCTTCTTCTTCTTCTTCTTCTTCTTCTTCTTCTTCTTCTTCTTCTTCTTCTTCTTCTTCTTCTTCTTCGTAATTCTTCTTCTTAATTCTTCTTCTTCTTAATTCTTCTTCTTCTTAATTTTTCTTCGCAATTCTTCTTCTTCTTCGCAATTCTTCGCAATTCTTCGGAATTTCTCTGTCTTTGAGATAATAAAGTTTTTGAATTTGAATTTGAATTTCTTCGTCTGTCTTTTTCGGGTTTCTTCTTCTTCTTAATTCTTCTTCTTTGTCTTCTTCTTTGAACGCTCAAACAGCAACAATTGCAGTCTGTCAAAATAAAAACAAAAATGCGTTGCGCTGCCGTCAAACACCTGGCTAAGGCAGGCCCAGCGCTCATCCGACCTTGTTGTAACAGAGAATGGTTTTCTTTTATGTCTTCTAAGTCAGGCTAGCTTAAGTCTGCACACAACTATAATGATAAAATGATCGTCTTGGATATGGTAGGGTTGTTTTGTTTGTTTCTTTCTTTTTGCAACTGAGTGTCTTCGTTTTCAACGTCTATCTACTTTAGATGCTGTAACAATTCTCAATCACTCTTTAAAGACTGAGGGCGTTGTGTGTGTGTGTGTGTGTGTGTGTGTGTGTGTGTGTGTGTGTGTGTGTGTGTGTGTGTGTGTGTGTGTGTGTGTGTGTGTGTGTGTGTGTGTGGTGTGTGTTTTGTGTGTGTGTGTGTGTGTGTGTGTGTGTGTGTGTGTGTGTCTATCCTCTGTTACAAATGTCTCCACAAAACAGCACCTTCCTACTTCTGTGAATATCTTTACCTGTACACTCCTTCTCGTTCCCTACGCTCTGCTGCAGATACCTTGTGCTTAAGAATACCTAGATTCAACCAGTCCACTGTTGGCCGTCGCTCTTTCTCTGTTTCTGATCCATCGATCTGGAATGACCTCCCTCTTTCTCTTCACCAAAAGGTTACTTATGACGCTTTTAAATCCAGCCTGAAAACACAGTTATTTCAAAACTAAGATTCTTTCCTCTTGTTTCATCTCATTTCTGTCCCTGCCCTCAGCAACCAACTCCCCCCCCCCACCCCATCACCCTGCCGGAGTGTACAACCTTTATGTGTGTGTTTGTGTGTGTGTGTGTGTGTGTTTGTGTGTGTGTGTGTGTGTGTGTGTATGTTGTGTGTGTGTGTGTGTGTGTGTGTGTGTGTGCGTGTGTGTGTGTGTGGGCGCGCGCTGTGTGTGTTTACATTTGAATTTGTAAAGAATCTATTTTTTGTAACTGGCTACATGTGAAATACTAGGATGAATGAAGGCGCTTTGATTTGTTTTTTTTGCAAGATATAGCGCTGTATAAATTCCATGTATTATTATTATTATTTTTATTATCACTATTATTATTATTATTATTATTATCATCATTATCATCATCATTATTATTATTATCATCATTATCATCATCATTATCATTATTGATACGTGTCAGATACCGGGTGAACTATTCCCGGACCCTGGTGTCAGACCTGACCATCGACAGCCTGTCTCTTCAGGACTCCGGCCTCTACACCTGCATGACGTCATCACGCCACGTCATCAGGGTCACCAAGGTCACCGTCACCCCCGGTAAGCTCTCCCCTCTCCCTCCCCTCACCCCCACTTATGGATATGATAGTATCACAACAACGCATGTGTACTGGAAACACTGCTGTGGTCAAACTAAAGCAACAATTACGATTGTTAAAAAGAATAGGTAAAGGTGACCCATAACTTGTACGGTGGTAGGGAAGACACATTTATTTCAAACCTTAGATTCTCCCCTCTTGTTTCATCTCATTTCTGTCCCTGCCCTCAACAACCCCCCCCCCCCCCCCCCCCCTCTTCATCACCCTGCCCGAGTGTACAACCTTCGTGTGTGTAGGGGGGGGGGGGCGTGTGTGTGTTCCCTACATTTGAATTTGTAAAATCTATTAATTGTGGGCGTGTGTGTGTTTACATTTGAACTTGTAAAAATCTATTAATTGTAATTGGCTGCATGTGAAAGACTAGGATGAATTAAAGCGCTTTGATTGGTTTTTTGCAAGATATAGCGCTGTATAAATTCCATGCATTATTATTATTATTATTATTATTATTATTATTATTATTACGGTCGTAGGGGAG
>CM054153.1:55916239-55978739 GCA_028751875.1 Rapana venosa | reverse complement strand
GTTCATTAACTTGTACGCTATTTCTTTTGATATTGGCGATTTTACAAGTGGGTCATCAATCCGCGGACAGCATTGTCGTTGTTTAACTGAAGTCTTGCCATTTTACTGCCAAGTTTGACCCCCAAATGCCTGCTTCACTCTCCCAGTTTTGTCGTTTTACTCCCAGACTTTTGGGTTTCTGATCCTTGCCGCTTTGGGCAAGTTGCATCCCAAAATGTATAGTTTTTTCCTGCTCCTTTGCTATTTTTTTATGTTTTACCCCAAAATACCTGATTTACTACTCCTTAGCTATTTTTGTCAGGGTTTTTTTACCCCCAAAATGCCTGGTTTTCTACTCCCTGTCCCATGTTTTGTCAGGGTTTTACTCCCTAGCTCCTGGATTTTTCCTCTTCGCCATTTTTGATCAACCCTGAACCCACAATGTCTAGGATTCTGAACCTTGCCATTGTGTTCAGGTTTCAGCCCCAAAAGCCTGAGTGACAACTCCTTGGCCAAGTGTATCCAGGTTTTCCCCAATGCCTGCTGCTCTGCAGCCCTTCACCTGTCTTGTATCGCAAGACTTTTTGAGATTGTTTAAAAAAACCTCTCCTTTCTTCCTTAAACCAAACAAAAAACAAAAAAGCCCACTTGGTGATGTGGGAGGAATCCTGGCAATTTGTGGAGTGTTGCAGTGTCTGGAGTGGAGAGGATGGAATTATATGCTGAGTAAAACAGCTCACCTCCTGTCCATCATCTCATTTGTGTTTTTTGTGATGTATGGCTTCTTTCCTGGCAGCCTGACAATCATCATCTGTGTTGTTTGATTTGTTATCATAATGATATCTGTTGACTATTCTTCCAAGAGGTGACGGATATACCAACCGACCTTTTTTTTAAAACCGAGGAGAACTTTTCTTTTGGAAAAAAGGGGGAGGGGGGAGGGGTGGGGGTGGGGGATTGTTCGTCGGCTAGAGCTCCGAGGTTCACCGACGGTGAGATGTTGTGCTTGTGCCGCCATTTTGGCCTCCCATTTAGGTATCCGCATTCCGAGTTCGGGGGATGGTTTTTCAATGTGAGGAGTGAACTACAGGGAGTTCTTAAGGAATGGAGAAGTTGTACACTGTTGTGAAATGGAAGGATGCTGTGTCGCTCATACCTGACTGTATATTGCCATTTTTGTTTCTCCCATACAACTCCACCAGCATGTATGTTTACACTGACACAGACACCTCGTCAATGAAGGCCAAAAAAATCCAAATACACAATTTAAAATGGAAAGAAACAAGAACGAAGATATGAACATGAAAACAATTAATGTAGTTTTAAATTACAAGCTCCTCTTGCACGTTCGCACAGACACACGCACGCGAGCACACACGCACCTGCGCGCAGGCGCACGCGCGCGCGCATACACACGCACACACGCGCGCGCGCATACAACCCCTCCCAAACGCACACGCACACACACACACACACACTCACACACACACACCACACACACACACACACACACCACACACACCACACACGCACACACACACACCCCACACACACACACACACACACGCACACCACGCACACACACACACACGCACACACACACACAGCACGCACACACACACACACACACACACGCACACGCACGCACGCACGCACGCACACACTCCCACCCCCCAAAAAAAACAAAAAAAACAAAAAATCAACAACACCCGTTTATTTTACATCATATCGGGTTTTTTTCTGTGATGACCACATTGATCATAATAGATTTACATCATTAAGTCATGATTAAGTCAGGTTTTGATAATCATCAACATTTCTAATAAACTACAATGTTATGCAACATTCAGCCTTTGAGAAAAAAAAGGACTTCTTTAGAGTCTGGGTCTCTGCCTCCTACTGTCTGTCTGTCTGTCTGTTTGTTTGTCTGACTATCTGTCTGTCTGTCTGTCTGTTTGTCTGTCCGTCTTTCTGTCCGTCTCTCTGTCTGTCTGACCGTCTGTCTGTCTGTCCGCCTATCTGTCTGTCTGTCTATCCTTCTATCTGCTTATCTGTCCGTCTTTCTGTCCGTCTGTCTGTCTGTCTTTCTGTACGTCTATCTGTCTGTCGGTCTGACCGTCTATCTGTCTGTCTGTCTGTTTGATTGTCTGTCTGTCTGTCTGACCGTCTGTCTATCTGTCTGTTTGATTGTCTGTCTGTCTGATCGTCTATCTGCCTGTCTGTGTGTTTGCATGTCTGTCTGTCTGTCTGTCTGTCTGACCGTCTATCTGTCTGTCTGTCTGTCTGTTTTTCTGTCCCTCACTTTCATCTGTCTTCTGCTTGTCCTGCCTGCCCCCCCCCCCCCCCCCCTACTCCCCCCCCCCCCCCCCTACTTTTCACCCATTGACTTGTTGACACAGCAGCAGTTCTGAGGACAAGTCAGTTTACAGACACATCGTGTTGGATTGTGGTGTGTCGTGTTGTACTGCACTGTATTGCGTCGTATTGTATTGCATTGTGCCGTATTGTATTGTACTGTATCGTGTTAGATCATATTGTACTATTAAACTGTTGATCATTTGTCACTGGTTGCATGACTGCGTAAGATTAGGTTGAATGCATGCGCTTTGATTTATCTTTGCGAGATAGAGAGCTTTATAAGTTCCATTTTATTATTATTATTATTATTAATTATTATTATTATTATATTATTATTATTATTGTTATTGCTGTATTGTGGAGACGGGACAGCTCAGTGGTCGGAGCACTCGCTTTCCCCCAGCCAAGTTAAGCAGCGTCGAGCGTGGTTACCAGTTGAATGGGTGACCGTTTGCGCGCCTTGACTTCAGTACAGTCCCCCAGTTCACCCAGCTGCAAATGGGTACCTGCCTCTTTAGGGTCAGGGAAAGTAAAGCAACGAGGGAGAGGAGATGGGCGCCGCCCTCAATATGCTGGCCCCTGGAGAAGCTGAGGTCTCATGCCTCGCTCCCCTACGACCACATAGGTTATGGACACCTTTATTGTATTGTACTGTAATTAATTAGTTGTATTGTACATCACTTTAAGTCACAGTATAATTATTTTACTGCGTGTAATTCGGGCTGCTCTTCCCGAGGAGAATGTGTCACCACAAGAGCAGCGCCACCCATTATTTTTATTTCTCTTTATCTGCCTGCATGTGTACTTGTTTCTCTTTCACCGTGACATTTCTACAAAATTCGCCGGGGACAACTCTCTTGTTGCCGTGGGTTCTACTATGCAATAACTGCGTGTCGCACTCGGGACCTCGATTTATCGTCTAGTCCTAAATACTGACACCAAGACCATCTCTCAAAGTCAAGTTGATGGGAAAGGTTCGGGCCCGAACGGGGATCAAACCACCACACATTTCAAACACGGACTTTGTTTCATTGTTTTATGTTATTCTTTTATAATTATGGAGGATAATGGAATAAGCACTCATGTGTATGTTTACATCCATTCCCCGTATGTATGCGATTTTGTAAACTGTCATCTGTTCCCACCGGCACACAATGGCCTACTCTTACGAAAAGCGGAACAGGATTTTAACGTGTGCGCAAATGTTCTGCGTGCGTTCGCACACGGGGCTTCGTTTATAGTCTCATCCGAAGGACTTTTGGGGAGAGTGGAGTCTACACTGATGTTAACTCCAGTGGAAAATATCCCCTTGAACGGGAATCGAACCCGGGTTGTCAGATTGCGAGCGCAATGTTCTAACCACAAGGCTATCCCATCCCCTTTCTAAGCAGGTGTGTTACCTCTATGCCACTGATATACTCAGTTAGACAACACTGTATAGTTTATCCTGTTGTAAGGGGATTGCTGGAGTCGCTGACTTAACAACAACAACAACAACAACAACAACAACAATAAAGTACATGCGGTTATGTAGACAATGCATTTTCTATACAATTATGTGTATGCTACACGGAACAAGAAAGCGGAAAAGTCTCCACTCAAAAGAGAGGCAAAGAACAATCAATGGAAAAACTGTGTTTCCTGACAGCAAAAAACAATGTGATGGATTTCCTGTGACGTGCTTGTAGTCAATTGGCGTTTATCAACTTGTCCCATTTTCTTTTTTTCCGTGTTGTTGTTGTTTTTACAGAGAGAAGCTGATTTGTCTATGTGCGTACACGTCCATGCGCGCTCATTCGTGAAGCGCGCGCGCGCGTGCAGGCACACACACACACACACGCGCGCACGCACGCACATAGACAAACATACAAACTCGTACATGCACCACACATACACGCTCATACACACTCATGCACACGCACATACATTCACACATACACCACACACGCTTGCATGTGCGCGCAAGTTTACATATATACACGCTCATACACAAACACGCACGCACAAACGCACGTACACACACACACACACACACACACACACACACACACACAATAACACTAACACACACACACAAACACACTACACAAAAACTACACACCACACACACACACACACACACACACACACACACACACACACACACACACACACACGCACACACAACAAGAAAGAAAACAACACAGCCACTTTGAAATTCAATGATCATGATTTTTTTAATGTCGGTTACAAACCTATACATCAGGCGTTTTCTCCCTCCCTCCCCCATCTCCCCTTCCCCTTCTTTCTCCTCTTCCCCCCTCCTCCCCCACCATTCTCTCCCCCTCTCCCGTCAACAACAACCCACCCCCAACCCCACCCACCCCCCTTTTCGGCCAAGTGATTTTTTTCCAGCAACAATCTCCATTAAACACACGGTGAAGAAGATGGTGACGATGATGATGACGATGATGACGATGATGACGACGACGACGACGACGATGACGATGACGACGATGATGACGACGATGATGACGACGATGACGACGATGATGATGACGATGACGATGATGAACATGAGTTTTGTCACCATGAAAGAGGTATTCCACAAATAAGTACAAACCAGGACCAGTACGTATCAACAAAATCAACTCCAAAAAAGACAACAGCATCAGATTCCGAATAACAAAATACATCTCGGTGACCATAGTTACAGAATATCACTACATCTCGCCAGCATCTTCTAGCAGAAAAAGACACAAAAAAAGAAGTCCTCAAGTCATTTTCCTTCGTCATCCAGGAAAAAAAAAACGCGCTCAGAATTACATCATATGTGAACAGACGACAATAAACAATATGTAACTGAGAATATCTTTACTACAAAACTTGCTACGTACAGAAAAAAATCAAAACAGAAACAACAACAAAACTAGTAAAAAATTGTTGGGTTTTTTATAACAAAGAAACAAGCCAGGTTGATGAAAAAAACAAACAATTCTGTATGATTCAAACCTGGCTGTAAAGTTTGCATCAAGACGTGAGAAGATGATGACAGGATATTGGTGCAGAATTCGATAAAACATAGAACGAGACCATTTTGATTCGTTTTGTTTTGGTTGGATTTGACGTAATAATTACTCAGTCACCCAAAAATCGACAAGGATAATGAACATATCAGGAATATAAAAAAAAATAACGTACATGTCAATAATCGACAATCAGCTCCTCTATCTCTCTGCCCCTCTCTGTAACTCTGTCTGTCTGTCTGTCTGTCTGTCTGTCTCTCTCGCTCTCTCTCTCTCTCTCTCTCTCTCTCTCTCTCTCTCTCTCTCTCTCTCTCTCTCTCTCTCTCTCTCTCTCTCTCTCTCTCTCTCTCTCTCTCTCTCTCTCTCTAACACTGTACCATGACGACATCTACTCCCCTCCCACCAGCCTGTTATCACTGCAGCATGTTTTGTTTTTGATAGAACAAAAATCAATGGAGGATATCCCCCATATGACAACGAAAAGAATATCGCAAACGTTAAAACACACGCGTGCGTCTCTCTCTGTCTCTATCGCGCTCTCTCTCTCTCTCTCTCTCTCCCATTCGCTCTCTCTCACTCTCCTCTCTCTCTCTCTTCCTCCTCCCTCTCTCTCTCTCTCTTCTCTCTCTCATCACCTCATCACGCAACAAACACACACACACACACACTACGGCCAAAAAAAAAGACCAGCCCCCCAGCCCCCACCCCTTCCCCAACAAAACCAAAAAGAAAACCCCCACAAAAACATAAACAACGAAGAATCCAAACTAACCCCCCAAAAAAATTCCCACACAAAACAAACTGAAAATTAAGAGGGAGTAGAGGGAGTTTGGGATAGAGAAGGAAGTAGGAAGCAGAAAGAGATCAGAAACATTTTTCTTTCAAAGCAACGTTAAAAGCAGACGGAAAATATGAGCCCTTATTCTCACGAACTTGAAGGTAAAATGGACAATAAATCGACTATAAAAAATCCTGCTTGAATTTCGGTAGACTTTCTGACACATAGCTGTTAGTTTTATCAAGTTATTACATGCACAGACCTTCCCTCCATTTCTCTAGGAAGTGGTGCCAATACTACAAACAGCAAAGCTCACTGCAATAACACATATCTTTACAACAACAAACAAAAACTGCAACTCTCTCTCTCTCTCTCTCACAAGAACAAAGCTCATACTGATCTATCATAACAAAAAAGTTCATAATGATCTATAACAACAAAAAAGTTCGTAATAATATGAGATCTGGCTTAACAACAAACAAAAAAATGCAAGGACTCTGTCAAAACAACAACAGCAACAATAAGAACAACAACGGCAACGACAAAACTCGTGATTATTGAGTCTGCATTGTGTAAATGCACTATAATATATTATTATGTTGTTATTATTATATAAACTGCATTGTGTAAATACAGGATTCTGTCACACCAACAGCAAAAACAACAACAACAACAACAACAACTAAGGTTACAGTACTGAAACATTGTAGGTGATAAACCGAAGTTCGGTGAACAACAAGAATTCAGCACACCCCATAAAACCTACAGCACGAGAGATTTATCCCTGGAAAAAGTTCTAAGGAAAAAGTAATGGCTACTCTGATGAGGACAAAATAACAATAAGGCCAAAACGATAAGGGAAACATTACAATATGGAATAATACAAAAAAAGGTAAGGACACAACACCAGTAAGGACAAAAAAACACACGCAAACATAAAAAAATAAAGAGAATAATTATAATAATAATAATATATGGAATTTATATAGCGCTGAATCTTAAGTTATATGGAAGGCGCAGCTCTTGTGACGACACGCTCTCCCCGGGGAGAGCAGCCCGAATTTCATGTAGAGAAATCTACCCTGACGGTCAGTAATATTCAATTCAATTCAATTTAAGCCAATTCAATTCAACCTCTCTTTACCAACACACCAGGAGTGGCCACAATAATAACAGCAACAACAAAAACAACAATGAAACTCACAGTATTAAAACTTGCCTTTACAAAATCACTAGAACTGGGTCAACCTATTGAACTCTGGAATTTTACTTTCATAACTCTCTCTCTCTCTCTCCTCTTCTCTCTCTCTCTTCTCTCTCTCTTCTCTCTCTCTCTCTCTCTCTTCTCTCTCTGTCTGTCTGTCTTCTGTCTCTCTCCGTCTCTGCCTCTCTCTGTGTGTCTCTGTCTCTATTTCTCCTTCTCTCCGTCTGTGTCTGTGTCTTTCTTTTTTTTCTGTCTCTCTCTCTGTCTGTTTGTCTCTGTCTGTTGTCTCTCTCTGTATCTATCTCTTTCTCTTGTCTGTCTCTCTGTTTCTCTGTCTCTCTTTCCCTCTGTCTGTTTGTCTGTCTGTCTGTCTCTCTGTCTCTGTGTCTGTCTCTGCCTCTCTGTGTCTGTCTGTATGTTACGGGAGGAGGGATTGAAGAGGTTCCCATTCTTTTATCTAAGTTCAATTCAATCCTATTCAATTCAAACACTTTCTTATCTCATAGACAGGGAAATCCATGTTAAACCAGTCAAGTTAAGCATTGTGCACACAGAAATTACCAGGGTGTGTGATGTAAATATAACCAGAACATTACGGACAGATGACGTCATTATTCACTGATTTCATTTGTAACTACTTTGTGATGGGTATTCTAACCAGTACCGATGACGTTATTATACACTGAGTTCGTTTGTAATTAGTTTGTGATGGCTAGTATAACCAATACCATGACGTTATTATACACTGAGTTCGTTTGTAATTAGTTTGTGATGGCTAGTATAACCAGTGCTGACGACACGTCAGTCAGTTGATATGTAACCAGCGTGCAACTGCAGAGTAACCAGCAATTCGTGTATCGATGACGTCATTCGCTGTGTTCGTACGTGACCGCTTTGTGATAGCAGAATAACCAGCAATTCATGTACCGATGACATCATTACCTGAATTCGCGTGTAATCAGTTTGTGGTGGAAGTATAACCAACACTTCCTGTACGGATGACGTTATTATTCGCTGTGTTCGTTTGTTAACCACCTTGTGATGATTAGTATAACTAGTGCTGATACGTTCTTATTCACTGATTTCCTTTGCTGATACTTTGTGATGAACTTCATGCAGTAGAGTGTTACCTAACTACCACTCATCAGTCATATACAAGCTAAATAAGTCACTGAGCCACTGAGCACCTGAGTAACCGGGTGACCATTCATGCATTACAGTATTACTCCCCTCCCCCCCCCCCCCCCCCTAAACCCCCTCCACCACTAATCCTGATGCTTGTTAAAGTCAGTCACTGACAACATGAATAACCAGCTTGTTACGCAAGCGCAATCAGAAGTTCGTGCATTCCACTATTGCCTAGATACAGCAGTCGGGGACAGGATAGCTCAGTGGTCGGAGCACTCGCTTTCCCCCAGCTAAGGTTAAGCAGCGTCGAGCGTGGTTACCAGTTGGATGGGTGACCGTTTGCGCGCCTTGGTTTCAGTACAGTTCCCCCAGTTCACCCAGCTGTAAATAGGTACCTGCCCTCTTTAGGGTCAGGGAAGGTAAAGCAGCGAGGGAGAGGAGATAGGCGCCGCCCTCAATATGCTGGACCCTAGAGAAGTGAGGTCTCTGACGCCTCGCTCACATATGGCCTTAGGGCCTATAGGTTATGGGAAACCTTTACCTGTTTTAGTACGTGCCCTCCTTACGGTTGTATTATCACCACTGATTATTCATGGGCTAGTGTGAGTGAGTGAGTCACTGAGGTGCTGTGTAACCAACTTGCGAATCAAGTACGTGTGACAAAATTTTTACCCCAAAAAAACCCCGCATATACACAGGCACTGGGTTTTTAAAAAAGCACATGAAAGCTTATTCCAATATCCTTGATGTAAAGGACCATATACAAAAATGAATGGATCAATAAGTACAGCCTTCAGTATTTTATGCATTACAGTATTACCTAGATAGAAGTAGCACTAGCTTCTTTGCCATGACATTGTAATCACTCATCATTCATGCGCTAGATCAGTTACTCACTGGATTGTTGTGTAACCAGCCTGCGATATTCAAGTACAGCTTCTAATAGGTCACGCCTTGGTAACCAGCGTGTGACAAGCCCAGCCAGTGTATCACGTATTAGGCGCATCACTAACTACAAACTGTAGTAACTACTTTGTGATGGAAGTACAGCTTCTTAGAGAGAGAAAAATCATCATCAACATCCGTTGCTTGCTGATGGTAGTGAAGTAATTTTTGTCCTCAAGTTAAAGCAATAGATGCATGTTAGCTTTTATCGACGTTTTAACACTTAGACAATTTGTACAGAGAGATAGATAGATAGATAGATAGATAGATAGATAGATAGATAGATAGATAGATAGATAGATAGATAGAGAGAGAGAGAGAGAGAGAGAGAGAGAGAGAGAGAGACTGACACTGACACTGAAAATAAGCTACTGTCATTGACATTACAGTCCTATAGGCAAAATTCCTGTATTCGAGAGATTTCGTGTAATTAAGAGGGAAAAAGCAGACACATTATTCCAGGGGTAAGAGAATAAGCATTCCTGTACTTATTATTCATCCGGCCCTTGCCCTGATAAAGGACTATCAACTAAACAAGAACAAAATTCAACTACAACAACGAAAACACCCTTTTAACAAACGAGATAAGTGTATATTTAACAATACATAATCCCCAACTGACTTGAACATTAATGTCAAAAGAAAGAGAGAGAGAGGTGGGGGGGGGGGGGGCAGAGGAGGGGGGAGGGAGGAGAGAGAAGTTTTTGCCAACTGTGTTTGACAAGCAGGCAGAATACAAAAATAAATGGCCTTTTTCTTGACAGCAAATTTTGCATCACCCTTTTACCACTTTCAGCATTTATAACAGCTATAAATCCGTGAGATAAACGGATTTAAAAAACAACAACTCTTTTTTGGTTGTAATATTCAATTTTATCGCTTGCAATCTGCAGTTTTAGAAAAAAAATTTTCTTTCACTAATAATTGATGTATTGCGCATAAGACGTTTGTGTGATTCGGTACCGCAATAGCTCCCGTTCATCTTTAAAGAGTTTTGAGGGAAAACCATGATTGTTTATGTCGCATGATGTCTAGTTATAATCATTGTCATTATCATCAACATCTATGTGTAGAAAAAACAACATCATGTATGAAAACAATCACGTTTACAGGCTTAGACGAAAAGGACTTGCAAAACAGTCACATTAAAATCATCCCAAATAGCGAAAACAAGGAGAAAAAAAGGCATGCAAAAAAGCACAACAAATACCTAGAACAGGTGCAAAAGCACCCTTTAGCTGAACAGGATTACTAGTGACTGAAAAAACAAAGAAAAGCCAACAGGAAAACGAAAGATGGGTATCTATCACCTGTGGTATGATGATTCAATAACAAAAAAGGCTCGTTGAATAAAGCCTATGATGAGTATAAACCAGATCTGGCTCATTCAAGTGCATCAATGGGATTTGAAACAGCTGAAGTTGTGTGTGTGTGTGTGTGTGTGTGTGTGTGTGTGTGTGTGTGTGTGTGTGTGTGTGTGTGTGTGTGTGTGTGGTGTGTTGTGTAAAGCGAAAATAATCTGTACCGATGGTAAAAAATAAAGTTTAGACAATTTTCGTTCATCCTGCCCTCACAAAAACCATGTTACAGTGTGTGTGTGTGTGTGTGTGTGTGTGTGTGTGTGTGTGTGTGTGTGTGTGTGTGTGTGTGTGGTGTGTGTGTGTGTGTGTGTGTGTGTGTGTGTGTGTGTGTGTGTGTATACATTATCGTTGTACTAGTTCTTCGGTCACAGTTAAAATTAATGTGTTTGTGAACTGCGGTCTTCGTATTGGGACTTTCGCAAAGGTAAAAATCATGCATCTGTAAATTGCTGTTTTTCACCAAAATAAAGTACAACATACAGCAACGTGGACAGCAGAAGAGCAGGCCAAAGACCACATTGTCCAAGAAGACTGGACATACAGTTCTGACGAAACGTGTGTTGACATAATCTGTGATCCTTGTCCTTTGGCCTAAAGAAGAACATCTTGATAGTAATTATCAGTTTCCACTCGTAGCGAGTTGCTTTTGTTTTTGTTGTTGTTGTTGTTGTTGTTGCTGTCCTATCTCTCTCTCTCTCTCTCTCTCTCTCTCTCTCTCTCTCTCTCTCTCTCTCTCTCTCTCTCTCTCTCTCTCTCTTTCTCTCTCCCTCTCCCTCTCTTCCTTCTGTCCACAGCTGACGTCAAAAGGTTTTCCTCAAGAAAAACTTCAGTATTGTCCATACTTGACGTCAAAGGTTTCCTTCAATAATAGCTTCAGTATTGTCGGTACGTGATGTCAAAGGTTTTCTTGGATAAGAATTTCAGTATTGTCCATACCTGACGTCAAAGCTTTTCTTGGATAAGAGCTTCAGTATTGCTCATAACTGACGTAACAGGCTGTCTTCAATAGAAACCTCAACATGGTCCATAGCTGACGTAACAGGCCTATATGCCTGTGTAGTAGAACTTAGATATTGTCCACAGCTGACGTGACAGGCCTATATGCCTGTGTAGTAGAAATTACATATTGTCCATAGCTGACGTGACAGGCCTATATGCCTGTGTAGTAGAACTTAGATATTGTCCACAGCTGACGTGACAGGCCTATATGCCTGTGTGCTAGAGCGTATTTTATATTGTCCACAGCTAATGCCAACAGGTTTTGGTTCATAATCAGTCTTCAGTAGTCTTCACTGTTGAGGTAACCGACTTAACACTCTGTAGTATGAGCTTTACAATGTCCACAGCTGACGTCAACAGATTCAGAACTTGTTGTGGCAAGCCCTTCAGTATTTTCAGTAGCTGACGTAACAGATTCAGAACCCTCTTTACTATGAGCTTTAGTATTATTGTCCATAGCTACGTGACAGATTCAGAATCCTCTTTGATAAGAGTTTCAGTATTGTCCATAGCTGACGTGACGGATTCAGAATCCTCTTTGATAAGAGTTTCAGTATTGTTCATAGCTGACGTCACAGGACCGGAATCCTCTTTGATAAGAGTTTCATATTTGTTCATAGCTGACGTCCAGGCGATCCTCTTTGATAAGAGTTTCAGTATTGTTTCAAACCGTCACGATCTAACTCTTTGATAAAGACCTTTCAGTATAGTTTCAGTACGTCCGCATTTGCTTTTGATGTTCACTCTTTAATCTGAACTTCGTTGATCAAAATGCCTACTTGGATGAGCTTTCAGAGTGAACTTGCGTAAACACGTCAACACCCGAGTATTATATATATGTCCAGTTAGAGTTGATGGTGTTCACGACCCTCTCTTTGATTCAGTTTGTCAAAGATGACCTAACAGCTGAGTACATTCTAGACTTTCATTTCTATGAACTTCAATTGTCTAAGCGAGGCTACTTTGAACACATAAGCTCTGTTTGACAGCTGATTGATTATCAAACCCTTTTGATAGGGCTAAAATGTCGTGCGAAGCAGTGTTCTAACACGTCATTTATAAGACTTCAATGTTCGCCTTGTGATGTTGTCGCCTAGCTGATGTTCCAGCCATTTCGATTGTCTTAGTTGGTACGTACCACGATCACAGCTCTGTTTGACATGAGCTTGAATGTTGTCCACAACTGATGTCAAGGGGCTCAGAAACCGTTCTGTGACGAGATGCAGTTATGTTACTAGCTGACGTCAGTAGGCTTAAGATCTATATCCGCACAGTTGTAGTGATGATCAGCGCTGACGTCAGTAGGTCAGGATCCATTTCGAGAGTGTAGTTTTGTTCACAGCTGACGTCAGTAGGTCAGGATCCACTCAGGTATTGTAGTATTTCCCACAGCTGACGTCAGTGGGTCATGATCTATTTCGACATTGTAGTATAGTCCATAGCTGACGTTAGTCGGCTCAGGACTTAATGTGATGTCACTATAATCATATAATCCCCTCCCCCCCCAAAAAAAAAGGCTTGGTGCTTTTCATGTAACTCATAAGGCCTCCGCTCACCCCCCATAAAAAAAACAACGGAAATTGGACCAAAACCAAACCAAAAACACACACATCACCACCATCCCCAAACTATAAAAAAAAAAAAGCAGTACGCCCCAAACCCTGTTTCCATCAGTGACAGCTTCCTGTGTCATTGAGCTGACAGCAAACATGTGAAGACAGCTGGACCTGACTTCTGATCTATCCCCCAACTTCTCAAGCAGTCATCTGGGCACTGACTGCAGTCATCTCTGCAGTTCACAAAGCAAACCAAGTGGGAACATACAGACAGCTGCTGAATAACGATTCCATTCACCAGGTCAAAGACATGACGTGCGTTACACAAGTTGCTCATTCTTTCCAAGCGGACACTGCAGCACAAGCTTACACCACAGAACAAGATACGGAATATCGCAAGTATTCCTTTCGGCTCCACGTAGGCCTTGTTTTCAGGACTACGGATAAATACGGACGTGTTATGGCTGTATGTTAGATCAAGTGTACCTCACACACACAAAGAACTATATCTCCGAAGGTGACTTGTCTTACCCGTCTGACAGGGCTTAAAGAAACCCTAGGATTATTCTAAAACAGTTTTTATAAAATCCTTAAAATGTAAGAGTAGATTTGTTAGCATTTCATTAAAAAATATGCGTGATCAGAAAGGTTGAAAAAACAAATGAAAATATACATTTCAAGAAAGTAAAAGAACGGACATCATTAACAAACAAAAATCATCACAATACGATTTAGGATAGTTCTTTAGCTAATTGTTCTCTGTCAGCTCATAAGAACAGCACAGTGTAAACCCTGTCCATGATTTTGCTCAGACTTCAACTTGCATGGCAACAGAAAGAGACCCTACAAGAGGGGCATCAGCATTTTCATCATTGATATCCTGTTAAAGCCAGCACACACACACACACACACACACACACACACACCACACACACACACACACACACACACACACACACAAGATAAGTCAACACCAAAACAAACATCACCACCATCACCCCCCAAAAAAACAAAAACAAAACAAACAAACAAACAAATTCGTTTTGTAAGCCATACAAGTAGCCATTCAAGCAGCCCAGGCAGACAGACCAGCATCGTCAGACTTCATCTGTGCGCTCTGCCATAGGCACTGTCTGTCATTGCTGTGTGGGACTGGCCAGCCACACCCGACGCTGTACCAGAATGAATAACACCTAGAGCGCAACTCCATAGTCTTCCGAGACTGAAGGCTGCCACCTGGATTGAACAGACCTGACCGGTAGATACACTGACACAAAGCACACGAACCACGACAAAGTGAATTAACTGAACAGATCACTAGCAAACATTCCGGAAGAAAATATTATATACAGCACCCAATGAACAAAAACATAACGTGTGTTTTTTTTTCTTCTGTTCAAAAGGCCTTGAATTGTATTTATACTGTTAAAAAGGGAAACACGCCCTTATCATGACAGTCTGGTTACAGACAACAAACAGCCAAAGTGTTGCCATAAATGGAACAATGCAATACCGGGTAATCTCAACTGGACAGATAGGTTTCACAAAGTAAATTAAAATACAAGAAATTAAAATGAAATGGTTCCAACTATTCTACTACTACTACTACTACTACTACTACTACTACTACTACTACTACTACTACTACTACTACTACTAAATGGAATTCATATAACACAATATCTTGCAAAAACAAATCAAAGCGCTTCCATTCGTCCTACTCTAACACATGCAACAATACTGATCCACAACATTCTAGCATCAAATAATAGTCTGGGGAAAAAAATTGTTGAAAATCATTAAATGCACATTCTGTAATTTTGAGAAAGGAACTGTATACTAGATGAAAATATTAATCACTGCAATTCTTTTTTTACAGATCAAGAGTATAAGAAGCGAAACCTCTGTTTGGGGTTTGTAGAAAAAAAAATCTGACAAAACAATATCAAACTAAAGAATGCATTGCCAAAACAAGCATGACTCACGGTGTTTTTTCAGCTAAATGGCAGTATTACAAGCAACTGATTGATGATGGCTAGATAATTGTCAAAGAAACTGTTGTTCGTGTCATTTACTTGTTGATGTAAGAAGGGACATGGCTACACTGCTTCTTCGCAAAGAAACTGAATATTAACTTGGGATATTCTCAAATGTGATCTGTGTTCTCTCTCATTTCCATGTCCTTTTTTTCTGTGCAGTTTGTTTGGTTGCTTCTAACTGAATTGAAATGTCATATCCATACTCTGAATATGGTGCAAAATGTTATGCATACTTCTTATAACATATATGTACATTTGCTCTATGTTATGCAAACAAATCATTAAAATTGTGATAGTTACTTGTTTTTTAAACTTTCAATAAAAGCAAACATAACATTAAACAGCAAAGCAACTTAAAAGATCACCAGCTTAAACCACGGGAAGAAATATATACAGTACTCAATTTATAAACAAAATATAGCTTTTCTTTTTCTTTTTCACTTGTTTATTAAAAGAAAAGCCCCGTGTTGTTTAAAACAATGCATAAAAATGGCCCAGGGATGTGACAGTAGTAAGATCAACAGAGACACCGACCCAGCAACAGTGTGTTAAGAAATGTAGTATTTGAACTAACGTGTTTAGAAGATGTAGCAAAACAGAAAAACAAACACACAAAACACACCTGTACGGACCAGAGACTTCCACAACTGCTGTGGCCTAGGCTGAAGAGGTCTAGCGAGACAGACCGCCCACACTAGATAAACATCCGGCAGAAAAATGCAAACATAAAGAAAATAAAGAAAAACCTCCAAATGCCACTGAGATAAACCACTTTTCAGGAAGAAGCATCGATATAAAGGAAAAAACTTACTATACTAACTAGCGTATTAGTAATAATATAATAATAATAATAATGAAAATAATAATGATAATAAAAAAAGTAATAATATGGAATTTATATAGCTTATATATACATAACTAGATAACATAAGATAAAGGGATTATTGACTGAGTTGATAGTAATGATAACATTCGTTATTCTGTGTATCATCATCGCTGTTAACTTTAAGTCTGGTGTTGCAGTCATTACTTCCTTGATTTCTAAAATACCACAACATCAACTTTACAATTCCCTGTTTCTAACACATCACCATAGAAACTTTACAATTCCCTGTTTCTAACATATCACAATACAAACTTTACAATTCCCTGTTTCTAACATACCACCATACAAACTTTGCAACTTTCTCCCACCTCTGTGTGAACATTTTGCTTTAATTACGAAAGCAGTGAAGAAATAGATTTCAGACATCGGCGCAGACACTGGCATGTATGTAGCTGTTCTGCGTGTTAGCAAACAAACAAACCAAAAAACCACCCTGACGTTGGTGTTGACAGTACCATAGTTACGATGGTTACCAAACTAGACACACACTAAAAGGAAGCACCAGAATGTACACGCTGCTGAAACAAAGACGTCTGCGCTGCCTCGGCCACTTCGTGCGCATGGACGATGGACAGTTCATGAAGGCCTCCTCTATGGAGAACTTGTGCAGGGAAAACGTCCCACAGGCAGACCACAGCTGCAATTCAAAGACGTGTGCAAGAGGGACTTCAAAGCCCTGAACATCGACCACAACAACTGGGAAGCAACAGCCCTCGAACGGTCAGCCTGGAGACAGACTGTGCAGAAAGGTGTCTCCAAGTTGGAAGAGACACTTGCTCAGCAGCACGAGGCACAGAGAGCGAGAAGAAAGGCTGCAGCCCAGGCAGACAGACAGACCAGCATTGTCAGACTTCATCTGTGCCCTCTGCCATAGGCACTGTCTGTCATTCCCGTGTGGGACTGGCCAGCCATAACCAACGCTGTACCAGAATGAACACCCAGAGCACAACTCCATAGTCTTACTAGGCTGACGGGTGCCTACTAAATAGGGGAAACAAAACCTAATATAAAAAAAGTTCTCCACATCGTATATTGACCTCATCAACTAAACGGTATGCCACAAGCCCTTACGACTAATTTATGGGCTATATAATCAACACTAGTTCATTATGAACACATAGTTATGATGTTTGAGACCAAACACAGACCTAGGAGAAGCTACATCAGAACATAACGCAGTCTCTCTCTCCGTCTGTCTGTCTCTCTCTCTCCCCTCTCTCTTCTCTCTCTCTTTCTCTCTCTCTCTCTCTCTCATCCTCTCTCTCTCTTTTTTCTCTCTCTCTCTCTCTCTCTTCTCTCTCTCTCTCTCTCTCCTCTCTCTCTCTCTCTCCTCTCTCTCTCTATATATATATATATATTATATATATGTCTCTACAAATACTGTTTTTATCAACCTGAATTTAAATATTACATTTTGATTTATACCAAATTTTGATATATATTGTGTTATAAATATTTACGCAGTCAAATAGCATTGTTTATCTAGTTCATAGTCCAAGACTTGATCACTGTAGTCATGATTCACTTTAATCGGTTGTTGGTTTGTTTGTTTTCTTTTTTTCCATATACTATGGTACTGTATATACCAGTATGTTGATTCCCCTCCTTCCCCCAAACTCCGTGTATTGTGGCCTAAGGCCATTGTACATATTAAACACGTTCAGCATTCAGCATTCAGCGTTCAGCGTTCAGCGTTCTCTCTCTCTCTCTCTCTCTCTCTTCTCTTCTCTCTCTCTCTCTCTCTCTCTCTCTCTCTCTCTCTCTCTCTCTCTCTCTCTCTCTCTCTCTCGCTCGCTCGCTCGCTCGCTCGCTCGCACATAACACATACTCGAACTGAGATCATTAAATTATTAATGCAACATAAAATAATCTGTCAAATAAAAAAACTGATTATACCATCTGCATAAGAAAAGCTTTGTTTCTGTAGCGCACACAAACGCTAACATAAATCCACGATTGTTTACCGTGCATAACTGTTACATTTTCTACGCATTTACGGGAGAGCTGAGAGCTAAACGTCTTGTCTCCCTACACCATGATAATTACACGTTGACTAAAATACCCGTTTTTTCAATCACCACAACGAGAAGCATCCTTGCCCTGGAGAATTCAGCGTACGTCCATGTTAAACATCAACTTTCCTGTTCATGTTCAAGAACAATAATCTTTTAAAAAAAATTGTTTGATTGGCTCTCTTGCAAATCTGTGTTTGTTTAAAACTGATTCTTTCCGCTATAAGAAAAGAGAGGTTTCAGTCTACCCAGCCCTTGTGGCCTAGTGGTCGGCACGTTGGAATTTTGCTCGGAAGGTTTAAGGTTCCAACCCCATCCGAGCCTTATTTCGGACCCTAGCTAGCTATAAGCGAGTTTGCTTGCTATGTAGTCATTGGGAAGACTGGGACCACACAGTCGAGCTTCCTCCACTTTGCGGACACTGTTTTGAGAGTGTTGCTCTAATTGCTGAACCAGCACTGCTGCAGGTGTCTGTATCTCTCGGGTCCGGCCTGGTGATCATCATGATGGGAAGTAGTGTAGAGTCTGGTCCTGTCAGAAAGTCTTACACCTTCTTCCACAGCATCACCATGATATCTTCATCATCACCATTTTATTATTATTTTTTTTTTAATTTCGAGGATAATTGAATAAGCACTCGTGTTGGTTTTTTTCTATCCAGTTTCCGTGTGTATGCAGTTTTGTCAATTTTGTCACCTGTTCCCACAAGCACACAATGGCCTACTCTTCCGAAAAGCGGAACAGGTTTTAACGTGTGCACGAGATGTTCTGCGGGTCATGACTCATCATGTAATAAACAAAACAAAATATCGCCCCGGTTGCTCTGATCTCATGGTGACCTCAGTTTTGGTTTCTCGTACACTTCCATAACTACTACTACTACTACTACTACTACTACTACTACTACTACTGATAATAATAACAATAAATGAAATTTATACAGCACTATATCTTGCATATAACAAATCAAAGCGCTCAATTGCGATGATGTTGGTGTCAAGTCATTTAGGGGTCACGAGAGAAGGCCATTGAAGGGTCATCGTTTATTATATAATTATCGTGTTGTTTACAGCCTACTGACTACATTCTGATGGTCGCCATCCCATGCCCAGGTCTCCTCAGTCTTACACCGCGACTAACCCATTATTACCGTCAGTAGGAGGCTTAGTAGCTAGGGTCCTGCCTCACAACAGCAAGCTCTGATCGCTACCACCACAGGTGACTCGGCATCATTGCAGGGCTCCTCTGGCTGGTGGCCTGACGGAGGTAGCCTCACACACATAAGCTTCCTAGTGGCTTCTGACACTTAGGATACGAGGATAGGGCGAGGTCAAGTCATGGCATGGGCCGAGAGACTGGACAAAGGTGGCGTGAGAACAGCAAAGGACAGGAATATCAATGAAGACCCCAAAATGACTTGACACCAACATCATCGCAATTAAGCGCTTTGATTTGTTTTTGCAAGATGTAGCGCTATATAAATTCATTATTATTATTATTATTATTATTATTATAAGATGATGCAGGTAATAATAACGGGGGAAAAGAGTTAGGCAAGAGAGAGAGAGAAGAGAGAGAGAGAGAGAGAGAGAGAGAGAGAGAGAGAGAAGAGAGAGGAGAGAATAGAGGAAGAGAAAAGAGAGAAGAAGGAGAAAGAGATAGAGAGGGAGACAAAGATAGAAAGAGAGAGACAGAGACAGAGAGAGAGATAGAGAGAAGAGAGAAGAGAGAGAGAGAGAGAGAGAGAGAGAGAGAGAGAGAGAGAGAGAGAGAGAGAGAGAGAGAGAGAGAATGACTGACTGACTGACTAAGTGAATGACTGACTAACTGAATGACTGACTAACTGACTGAATGAATGACCTTTATTTTTGCAAGGGTTACAGAATAAGCATGTGCATGTTTGTTTTCTTCATCCGGCCCTCGCCCTGATTAGGGACACGATCCATAAAACAAGAGAGAGGGAGACAGAGACAGAGAGAGAGAAAAGAGAGAGGGAGACAGAGACAGAGAGAGAGGAAGAGAGAGAGAGAATGAAAGAGAGAGGGTGTCCCTGACATCGTCACATACTAAACATAAGAACTACTATTAGAACTAGAAAGCAAAAAACAGGCAAAGAGACATGTCTTGCCTATAGCTGAAATATTCTGACTCTTATAGTACGCGCATTGTATGTTAGCATCAGCAACAACAACAGCAAAAATAAATAATGCAAAATATCCCTTAAATTTGAGCAGTGTATCTTCTCTGGTGACATATTTTCTTATCGATTTTTTTTTAACGAGTTCTTTGATTTAAAAAAAAAGGTTTTAAAAATCATGGTGATTCAGATTCATGCAGTTCCCTGATTTTTCGACATTCTAAAATATGTGAAACTAGCATTTAAAAACAAATCCAACAAAACAAACCAGCGATTATGAACACTAATGTAGAATTCAAACCGATGTATTCAACAGTGAACATAAGAGATTGTTTAGATTTAGTTATGGTGGGTTTTTTTCAACTGAACCGTCATACTGTTTTTAGTTATTCTATATTCTTTACCTACTTGTCCAAATATGTTTTGCATATTTCAAACTTTAAAAAAAATCTGTCAGCATTTGTATTTTGCAACCCCTCCCCTCCCCCTCAAAATAAAAAGAGAACAACAAATAAACAAAAAAGGGGAGACAAATAATCCTTAGCATGAAGAAAAGGTAAAGGTGTCGCATAATATGTGTGGTCGTAGGGGAGCGGGGCGTCAGAGATCTCACTTCTCTAGGGCCAGCATATTGAGGGCGCGCCCATCTCCTCTCCCTCGCTGCGTTACTTTCCCTGACCCTAAACAGGTCAGGTACCCATTTACAGCTGGGTGAACTGGGCGAATGTACTGAAGCCAAGGCCCACAAACGGTTACCCATCCATTTGGTAACCACGCTCGATGCTGCTTAACCTTAGCTGTGGAAAGTGAGTGCTCTGACCACTGAGCTATCCTGTCCATGGAGAGAAGGGAAATAACTCAGTGCTGCAATCAGGAAGATACGAGCACGGTGTTGGGGGTTACTGCCCATAGTAGAATCTTGCTCTTTAAAAAAAAAGTAACATGAACGTGTGTAAAGAATAACACAGACATTTTGAGTATGATGAATTGTTATCAATTATACACAAACCAAAGGTGATCATATGCCTCTAATCACAAATTAATGTGTTATTGTGTCATGCAGAGGGTCAACATGGTCAATCTAAGCAAAACATACTGAGGACATCTAGTCCATGATTTTCCTTTTTGCTTTTTGGGGGTTGATAGTTTTTAGTTTTGTTTTTCATTCGTGAACTAGAGCTCCGAAGTTCACCAATGGTACAGATTTTGCATATGCAAACAAAAGAGGGGGAAAGTTGTGTATTTAAATAATGCGTCAAGGTTGCACCTGCATAAACAGACAAATACATTGCATCTCTCTCTCCTCGCTCTCTCTCTCTCTCCTCTCTCTCCTCTCTCCTCTCTCTCTCTCTCTCTCCTCCTCTCTCTCTCTCTCTCTCTCTCTCTCTCTCTCTCTCTCTCTCTCTCTCTCTCTCTCTCTCTCTTCCTGACTGTCTGTCTCTCTGTCCGTCTCTCTATCTGTCTCTATCTGTATCTCTCTGTCTCTCCCCCCCCCTCTCTCTCTCTGTCTCTCTCCTTCTCTCTCTCTCTGCTCTCTCCTTCTCTCTCCTCTCTCTCTCTCTCTCTCTCTCTCTCTCTCTCTCTCTCTCTCTCTCTCTCTCTCTCCCCTCTCTCTCTCTCTCTCTCTCTCTCCCCGTAACATATTTAAGGTCAGTAGCAATGGTCTGCAATAGAATCAAACCCATTATGTGGAATCCATGCCACGTGCCACATTCCTGGGGTATAGTTAGGGATGTTATTAATTATCTATGTGATTTTTGCCCAGCATTTACTCAGCTATCCTCTTGTAAATGGGAACATTCGCTTAACACACCAGCTTCTCTCTCTCTCTCTCTCTCTCTCTCTCTCTCTCTCTCTCTCCTCTCTCTCTCTCTCTCTCTCTCTCTCTCTCCCCTCTCTCCTCCACACACACACACACACACATAATGTTTGTCAGGAATATGTACTTTGGAAGGCAGCAAATATATAGTTTGGAAGAAACAAAAACAATGTATCTATCTATCTCCATTTTGCTTACATTTTTTTTTTCAGTGGTAGATTCAGCGTGATGGAATTGCCACTGGAATCTTATGAGTACAATCACAGTCACACTATAGAAGTTTAAAAAACACAGAAGAAAACAAACAAACACAATCAAGCAAACCTCAAGAACTAGAGGTAAACACACACTGTGCACGTTCACACTGCTACCTCAAAGCAGCAGAGCTTGCCCTGTCAATGCAAAAACAACATCCTGAACATGGAGAAATAAATCGACAACCTACATTCCATAAAGGACAGATAAAACGATAGTCGTCAACAACATTGGCCTTGTTATTGATAAAAAGGTTGTAAAAGGAAAAGGTTTTCCCATAACCTATACTTTCCTTGAAAAGCGAGGCGTCAGAGACCTCACTTCCCTAGGGTCCAGCATATTGAGAGCGGCGCCTATCTCCTCTCCCTCACTGCTTTACCTTCCCTGACCCTAAAGAGGGCAGGCACCCATTTACAGCTGGGTGAACAGGGGGGCTGTACTGAAACCAACGCTTGCATAATTATGGTCACTCATCCAAGTGGTAACCACACTCGACGCTGCTTAACCTTAGGTGGGGGAAAGCAAGTGCTCATTCCATTATTCTCAAAATTAAAGAACTAAGAGATAGATAGATAGATATATATATAAATAGAGAGAGAGAGAGAAAGAGAGAGAGAGTGAGAGTGAGAGACAGACAGATAGAGAGATAGACAGACAGAGACAGACAGACAGACAGACAGCCAGAGTGAGAGAGACAGACAGACAGAGAGAGAGAGACAGAGGCAGACAGACAGAGAAAGAGATGGACAGACAGACAGAGACAGACAGACAGAGAGAGAGAGAGAGAGAGACAGACAGACAGAGAGAGAGAGAGAGACAGACAGATAGAGAGATGGACAGACAGAGACAGACAGACAGACAGACAGACACGAGAGAGAGAGACAGACAGAAGAGAGAGACAGACAGACAGAGAGAGAGATGGACAGACAGACAGAGACAGACAGACAGACAGACAGACACAAGAGAGAGAGAGAGAGAGAGAGAGAGAGAGAGAGAGAGAGAGAGAGAGATAAGGATACTACTTTTTCGATGTTACCTGTCTCATAATCCTCTTCTCTATCGTCTAATGTCACCTACAGTGGGAGGACGTCTAGGCAAAGAGCAGCATCACTACACACTGACCATGATGATCTCCTGCAGACTGCCAGCACCCCTCTGACCACTGTCCCTCTTCACTGCTGACCGCTTGGGGTCACTTACACAGGCAGCGATATAAAACAACAACAACAAACAAACAAACAAGCAAAAACAAACACACAAAGAAAAGCATTCAGGAAAAAAATGCAGCAATATTGAATAACACAAGTCCATATCCAGGCTGCTATGGAGAGAAGAAAAAATATCTGAGTCTATCAAAAAATGAAAACAACAAGACAGTGTTACATCCTCGTCAGTCGTTTCACGAAAATAAATATCATGACCCTTCTATATCTTTGCTCGTCTGAATTTTTTTTAAATTACTAGGCATAGGCACTCAGTAGCATCAGAACATCCCCCCCCTTCCTGCTCTCAAACCCTTCCCCCCCCCCCCACACACACACACACAAACGTTCTCGTCCTGTTTAAAAAAAACAACAGAAAAAAATGTAGCAGGCATGAATTATACGATAGTCGTGAAACAAAAAAAAGGGAAACAAATCAAACATGACACCCCCCCCCCCCCTCCAAAAAAAAGAAACCAACGAAAAAATCGGGAAAGTATCACTACACACATTTTCAAAACAAAACTGAAAGAAATAAGAGAAATGAGCTAACTACACCTCGGTCAATACAAAGAAAAGTGTATTGTGAAACATAGATATTAAATATATATGGTGATCATCGTATACATGTATCAACACTGGCAAATATTAGATGGAACATAATTATTGATATACGGCGGATAATTCTTGACAGTACCATCAATCAAGAACAGAATCAACACAGTGAAAATAAAACACAACAACAATAACAACAACAACAAAACAGCTATAATATAACATCATGCAACTGTCGCTATTGCTTCCCAGTTCTGCCCAAAACATTAAAAAAAATAACGACCAGAAATATGCCCACCACCAACTTTTAAGTAAAAATTAGATATAAGATACAAATCTGTACTGTTTGTGCTTAGTTCTCATTTAACCTCAACAGGTAGGAATCAGCTTTCCAGTTCTGTAAATGACACAAAAACAACTATAAAAAATAAACTTTAGACACTACCTCCCAAAGAAAGAAACAAAAACAACCCAAAACAACAACAACAACAAAATAATACACACAGAAAAAACAACAACAAAAAGAAATAACGAAGAAAATCCCAGCATGGAAACAGAAATAAAAAAAACAAGCAAAGCAACGAAACCTTGAATAAATTAGAAGACAAATACAACAATTATCATAGGCTAAGACTATCCTCAAGGGCGAGCATCCGTAAAGGACAAAAGTGTCCCCTGTATGCCTTTTTCAGGCTTGACTGTACCGCTCAATGATGAAGACACTTGACTGTACCGCTCAATGATGAAGACAGTCACAGGTTCAACAATCTACACCACCTGCACAACAACAATACTACTACTAATAATAATGCTAACTTTGACCACAATACACAATCTTGACAACAATAATGACACACAATGTTGACAAAAATAATCAAAAGAATCTTGACAAGAATAACAACAACACAAATCTTGAAGAGACGAAACAACAGGACAGCATGATTTTCAAAACAAACGTCCCCCATGGGAGTAGCGGGGAGCTCGACGTCAGTATAAATAGCATTCCCAGTTTCAGGAATTCTGTGCTAGCAATTCCTCTTTTCTATCCCTTTTTGTTTCTGCTTTGTTTTATTATTATTTTCCCCTCGCCTCCTTCTTGTCTATTTTGTGTGCCCTTTGCGTTCATTTTGCATTTTGTTCTTCAAGAAAGACTTAAAATACTTATAACAAGTCTCTCTCTCTCTCTCTCTCTCTCTCTCTCTCTCTCTCTCTCTCTCTCTCTCTCTCACGCCGCGCTGGGCCTGACTTGTCAGGCGCTTAACGGCAGCGCAGGACACTTTTCGCTCAGATAACAGACAACAACAGTTGCTGTCAGAGCGTCCAACGAAGAATGAAAACAAACTGAGAAGTCAACAGACAGTATAGCAGTTCGTATAGAGAGATGTTTGGGGGGAGGATTTGCATTGAGCGTAGACTTGTGGACACTACAAGTTTAAGAGGGTCAAGGTTGTGTGTAAATAAATTATCACAACAGTCATTCCCACCAAAATAAAAGTCAACACACACAGACACACGCACGCACGCACGCACGCACACACGCAATTCTAATTTGCGGACACAATAAGTCTGGAGGGACGGGATAGCCTGGTTGGTTAGAGCATTGCGCATTGCGCTCGTGATCTGCTGACCCGGGTTTGAATCCCTGTCAAGGAGATATTTTCCCTTGCAGTTAACATCAGTGCCGATTCCACTCCCCCTAAAAGTCCTTCGGATGAGATTATAAACCGAGGCCCCGTGTGCCAACGCACGCAGAACATCTTGCGCACATGTTAAAATCTGTTCCGCTTTTCGTAAGAGTAGGCCAATGTGTGGTGGTGGGAACAGATGACAAATTATAAAAACTATGTACACACGCGGACTGGATGTGAAAAGCACATGAGAGCGCATTATCCTCAATTTTTTTATGTAACAGGAGAGAGAGAGAGAGAGAGAGAGAGAGAGAGAGAGAGAGAGAGAGAGAGAGAGAGAGAAGAGGAGAGAGAGAGAGAGGAGAGAGAGAGAGAGAGAGGGAGGGAGAGAGACAGACAGGCAGACAACAGACAGACAACAGACAGACAGACAGAGAGACAGACAGAGACAGATTATTTTTTCAAGAGGCCAGCAAAAAGGTTCGCCGTTCATCTTTAATAAATGTTAATAATGAACCAAATTAATATTTACCTCCTTTAGAGGGAAACGCTAGAGTGATTCCGTGACTAAAAAAACAGTTGAACAAACAGCAGACACAGTACAGACAATCACCATCAGCACTTGCAACACGTTTTCCGTCTGATATCACTGTTTAGTGGAAGGACGTTAAACTGAAGAACTACTACTTGCAACACGTTTTCCGTCTGATATCACTGTTTAGTGGAAGGACGTTAAACTGAAGAACTACTACTTGCAACACGTTTTCCGTCTGATATCACTGTTTAGTGGAAGGACGTTAAACTGAAGAACTACTACTTGCAACACGTTTTCCGTCTGATATCACTGTTTAGTGGAAGGACGTTAAACTGAAGAACTACTACTTGCAACACGTTTTGTTTTTCCCCAAACATTGTCCTTCATGAGTCCTTCAAGCTGAAAGCAGTGAGGAACATCATGGAAGAATCCACTACAACCACAGTAGCTACTGCTACTACTGCTACTATTACTGTTCTTCTTCTTTTATAACTACCATCGGCTACTACTCACGAAAATCACATGCACACACACACTCACGCGCGCGCGCGCGCACACAAACACACAGAGTTACAGACTCTCTCTCGCTTACACACACACACACACACACACGCACACACACGCGCACACACACATTAAATTTTTGTTGTTTCGCCTGGATATCAGTTAATGAAGCAGTTTATAGAAAGAGACCATTGTAAGATCCTTCTTCGTGATCAAGTCAGTCAAGTGTAAAGTACGTATACATCAGATACACCCAATGTTACACACCCCTGTAACATATTGTGATACGTTGTCAAATAAATACTAATAGCACACATCAGTATGAAAGTCAGGAGATCTAAATATAAAAAAGTCACATTTTAATCCATAAAAAATGCCAGGATATCAGTTTGGAGACTGTAACTCACCGCTTAACTGCGACATAATAATAATAATAATAATAATAATAATAATAATAATAATAATAATAATAAATGGAATTTATATAGCGCTATATCTTGCAGAGACAAATCAAAGCGCTTGCACTCAACTCATTCTTACACAGTCATACAACCAGTGACAAGCAATAGTTCCATCAAGTCCAAATGTGCACACACGCACACACTATGAGATGAGGCAGGAGAGGAAAATCTTAGGTTTGAAATAAATATGTCTTGAGACTGGATTTAAAAGTGTCATAAGAAGGCTTTTATAGCCATTATAGACATTATAGACATTATAGTTCCTGTTCGCGCGCGCGCGCGCTTGCACATGCGCACACACGCACACGCACTCACGCATTCATACTCTCCCTCTTTCATTGTCTCTCTGTCTCTCTGTCTTTCTCTCTCTCTTAACTTGTCTATGAGGAGTTTCTGAGTGCATTCTAGTATGTATGTACGGAAAAAAAGGGTGGCGCTGCTCTTGAGGCGACGTGCTCTCCCCGGGGAGAGCAGCCCGAATTTCACGCAGATAAATCTATGGTCACTTAAAGTGGTATAAAAAAATTTAAAAAAAGAAAAGTGTTCCTAAGCCCATGACAGCAATCATTGGCAAAAGAAAACTTGTATGTTTTATAAGCAATCCACAGTTTGTGACCTAAAATCATAGGATAACAAAATCAGCAATCAATTAGGAATACAACAATACCTGTATTTCTGCCAGTCCTCTTCCTGTCTTACTAACTTAACTGACGCCATTGTTCTACACGAAAAGCAACATTTGTCAGAGGGTGACATCAGTATACTAAAACACATTCATAACACACACACACACACACACACACACACACACCTATGTAGGATGCGCTGGGCCTGACTTGTGAGGGGATTAACGGCAGTACCAGGCATTTTTGCTCAAATGACTGACAACAATGGTTGCTGTCTGAGGGAAGAAGATTCAGAATATTGAACTAATCTTTAAAACAGAGCATTACATTTCAGAAACGGTTTGAATACAGAATCGGTACTTGTTGTTTTTTAAAAACGTAAGTGAAGAATAATCTATTCTGTTTTTACATAGAATAAAACCTAAAGTTAGCAGCGCACATTAACATGTAAGGTAAGAGGTAAAGGTGTACCCCCCATAACCTATGTGGTCGTAAGGGAGCGAGACGTCACAGATCTTGGCTTCTCCAGGGGCCAGCATATTGAGGGCGGCGCCCATCTCCTCTCCCTCGCTGCTTTACCTTCCCTGACCCTAAAGAGGGCAGGTACCCATTTACAGCTGGGTGAACTGGGGGTCTGTACTGAATCCAAGGCGTGCTAACGGTCACCCGTCCAAGTGGTAACCACGCTCGTTGCTGCTTAACCTTAGCTGGGGGAAAGCGAGTGCTCTGAACACTGCTAAGGCTAAGTGTAGATTTCCACTCTCGTGAAACACAAGGGATCCACTTGTTTTGAAAAGTAAAGAATTGTATTAGCAAAATGATAATGTAAGAGACAACAATGGCTACCAGTTCGTTTCCATGACAACCTTCACGATAACACGCCGAGTTACAGCACGAAATCACCACTTTTTATACATGGACTTTTGACATGTTTTGCCGTCATAACTTCAGCATATGTTACGGTTTTAAAACTGAATTTACACACCGATGGTAATACAGGCCTTGACATGCATATTAACATGAAATATACTTATATAGTGTTTATTCAAAACTGTGTTAAAAAGTTTTCGAAAGTTAAAAAAAAATCATAGCTTAGATTTGATTGATTAAATCAAACGGAAAAATTGTGGAAAAAATGACATAACAAAATGGACCAATGTATTTAACCACTAAAGCAGTGAAAATACAGTAAGCATAATTTCATATACATTCGTTTTGAGCATCCATGAAAAAAACCATAGAGCTGGTTGCTTAATTGTAGCTGATTCTCTATATTTTACTTTTCTTCTCAAAATAAAGCAACACCCCCCCAAAAAAAAAACAACAAAGAAAAGTAAACGGTAACAAAAAGTTGCATGTTCACTCTCTACAAAACAAAAACACACCGTCATAATCTAATGCATACGTCAGTAAATCCACATATATCCATATAAACTGAAATATATTATATGATTTGCTGGGTCACTAGATTCAGTCTTAGCTGCACACAGCAGCAAGTGTCTAGGTTCACATGTCTTCACACACCACACATCCAGCATGGCTGACTGCAAGACTCTGGGCTGATGCTCTAGCTTACAACATGCAGTTCAGTCCTCAAGCCTTGTTGGGGTGACAACTGACCACAAGATGAGGGACAGAGTGAACACAATCCATGGAGTTGGGGCAGAGTAGTTGCCGTTTAGTTTTCATTTGTGGAAAAGGGTGACAAATCCATGGAACTTGGAGCAGAGTAGTTGCCCTTTAGTTTTGATTTGTGGAAAAAGGTGACAAATCTATGGAACTTGGAGCAGAGTAGTTGCCCTTTAGTTTTCATTTTTGGAAAAGGGTGACAAATCCATGGAGTTTAGGGCAGATAGCACCAGTCCCTTTCATTTTGGAAAAGACTAAAAAAACCAACAACAACAACAAAAAAACCAGTTCAGTGACCCTGTCCTTTCTTTGTAGAAAAGGATAAAAAAAATCCATAGAGCTGACAGCAGTGTAGCCCCTGTGCTTACTGTTTTGGGGAAAAGACCTGGAAAAAAACAAAAAGAAAACCCAACCATGACTCTTGGGAAAGTGTAATTCCTGTCCTGTCAGGTTTGGAAAAGTGTGACAAAATTGTAAGACGCGAGCACTTCAACTTCTGTTCTTTCATTTTATAAAACAAGAGGGAAAAGGAGACTTCAGGTCGGTGTAGTACATGTCCTTACTTTTAAAGAAAGAGTTTTAAAAAAGCAATTATCATTGGGACACTCCAGTTTCTGCTCTTGCTTTATGGATTTAAAAAATGATGGCAAAGCCATTATAGGTCTCCAAACATGACGGCTCTTGTTTTCTTTCCCAGAAAACAGACACCGTCCTTTTCTGCTGTGGAAAAGCTACAGAAACAGGAGCTGATTCGATTGGGGAGGAGGAGAGGGGGAGGGGGAGGGGGAGTGTGAGATGATTCCTTCACAGTGCTCTGCTGTAGGGAAAGGCATGGATTTAGAAGGGGGACAGAGGGGGCTGAGGGGGGTGGGGAGGGAGAGAAAAATCCCTTCACAGCATTTGGAAGGAGGGATAGGGGTGTGGGGGAGGGGGGAAGGGAAGAGACGATCCCTTCACAGCCTTCTACTGTCCCCAATAATCCACAGCTTAAGGATCAGCACACTGAATGTTTCTGTTTATTTTCATGAGGATGAGAATACACTGATGAATAGTTTGAAGGAGACACACACACACACACACACACACACACACCATTTTCAGAAGATGTTTTCTTTGTTTGATTTGTATGGTTGAACATTGTTCAAGGTTTTTTGGGGTTATTTTTTAATTCTATGTATGCATAAAATATTGTTGTTTTCTCTTGTTTGATTTGTATCGTTTATCACTGAGTAGTGTTTGTTCTTTGTCTGCATATATATATAACCTATTTTTGTTTAGATAGATAGCTTGATATAAAAAAGCAAATGCACTGCTCATTCAATGTACCATCTGGAAATACAAGTTTGGCTTTGACTTTGACTTTGACACCGCATACTGGCACGCTGCTATGTCCACCGTGGATACCTCTGCTACACCACTGTGTGCGGTTCCAGGGTAGGCATTTCTGATTCGCCTGATATTTCTACTGACCAGTAAGTGGTGAGTGGGGAAAATCGTGTGTGTGTGGTGTGAGTGTTGTGTGTGTGGTGTGTGTGTGTGTGTGTGTGTGTGGTGTGTTGTGGATAGAGAAATAGATAGATAGATAGATAGATAGATAGACAGAAGATAGAAGATAGATGGACAGATGATAGATAGATAGATAGATAGATAGATAGATAGATAGATAGATAGATAGATAGATAGATGGATAGATAGATAGGTAGATAGATAGATGGATAGACAGGCAGATAGATAGATAGGCAGATAGATAGATATAGAGATAGACAGATAGATAGACAGGCAGATAGATAGATATAAAGATAGATAGATGGATAGGCATATAGATAGATAGATGCATGGGTAGATTATAGATGTATAGATGTATAGATGAATGCATGGCTAGATAGATAGGTAGACAGATAGATAGATATACAGGCATATATATATATATATATATATATATATAATATATATTAGAGAGAGAGAGTGAGAGAGAGTGAGAGATACATACATACATATATAGAGAGATAGATAGACAGACAGATATATAGATATATAGATGGATACATAGTCAGGTAGATAGGTAGATAATAGATAGGTATGTAGATAGATAGATAGATAGATAGATAGATAGATAGATAGATAGGTAGACAGATAGATAGATCGATAGATAGATATATAGATAGGTAAGTAATAGTAGATATGTAGGTATTAGGTAGATAGTAGATATGATAGGTAGGTAGATAGATAGATAGATAGTAGGTAGTAGTAGTAGTTATAGATAGATAGATAGATAGATAGAGTAGGTAAGTAGATAGATATTATGTAGTAATGCAGTAGATAGATAGATATATAGGTATGTAGATAGATAGATAGGTAGATAGATAGATAGATAGATAGGTAGATAGATAGATAGATAGATAGATAGATAGATAGATAGATAGATAGATAGATAGATAGATAGATAGATAGATAGATAGATAGATAGATAGGTAGATAGATAGTAGTAGGTAGGTAGGTAGATAGATATCTTACTTTCTAGTTCTCTCTTTCATTCTGACTTTCTCCCATTTCTTGTAAACCTTCTTGGTCTGTTCTTATTTTGCCTGCTTGAATAATTACAAAACCATATAAACATACAGATAAATAAATTCACCAATACATAATGGATAACTGAATAAACAGATACAAAATAGAATACCTGTTCATCAGTATACAGATGTTCTAGTAAAACAAAATCTGAGAGTTAAACATGACAATTCAGAAAGCGGAATCATCAATTTTTCCTGTCAAACCTCTGGAACATGTGAAGAAAGCAATACAAAAAAAACAAAAACATTCACCCTTTTCTAATGCCAACATCACTATTTTAAGCAGATGTGTAGAAATTATTTGTTAAAAATACTGGCAATGGTAAATAAAATAATAGCACATAAAAACCTCAGTGAACCATATCATACTGAATACTTCGCTTTTGCTTTTACTGGGTCCTGTTTTTCTCTATACAGACAATAATGCTCTCGTTTTAAGTGACCACAAATGAAAAGATAATGTTTTAAAAAATATTTTTAAAATATTTTATTCTTTTATATCGAGGATAATGGAATAAGCACGTATGTGCTTTTTTATATCTAGTCCCCGTGTGTATACGGTTTTGTAAATTCTGTCATCTGTTCGCACCGGCACACAATGGCCTACTCTTACAAAAAGCGGAACAGGGTTTAACATGTGCGCAAGATGTTCTGCACCCTCTACCAAAGGAAAACGTCAACTAAGCCAAAGAGAGCACACCTCATTGTACACTATACTGACCCATGGTCATGCATGCGTTAAAGATAAACGAAGTCTGTCTGGGTTTTCCTACATATGTAATGTGTTGACTTATGGTCAGGAATACAATACTGTGGTATCATACATGCATCATGATTATATATTGTGTTGACTTATGGTCAGGAATACAATACTGTGGTATCATACATGCATGGTGATTATATATTGTGTTGACTTATGGTCAGGAATACAATACTGTGGTATCATACATGCATGGTGATTATATATTGTGTTGACTTATGGTCAGGAATACAATACTGTGGTATCATACATGCATGGTGATTATATATTGTGTTGACTTATGGTCAGGTATGCAATACTGTGGTATCATACATGCATAAGAATGATATATTGTGTTGACTTTTGGTCAAGTAACACGTACTGTGCTATCATACATGCATCATGATTATATATTGTGTTGGCTTATGGTCAGGAATGGAATAATGTGGTATCATGCTTACACCATACGTTGTAAAGATGGTGTGTTGACCTCTGGTCAGGTATGATACACTGTGCTTTCATACATACACCAAACTATAATCACAGTGCGTTTACCTAAGCCAAGTATGGCATTCTGATGTGTCATACATACACCATCACCATAATCTATAGTGCGGTGACCTATGTCAAGTATGACATGCTGTGTTATCGTACATACACCATGATTATAATGTTTTGACCTAGGTCAGGTATGACGTACCGTGTTATCATACATAAACCATAATACACAGTGTGTTGATCTATGTTCAGGTATGCACTACATTGTATTTGTGTTATACATAAACCATAATATACAGTGTGTTGATCTATGATCAGGTATGCATTACAATGTATTTGTGTGATCATACGTAGGCCATAGTTATATAGTGTTGGTCTACGGTCATATATGCACGACAGTATGTCTATTTTTAGTATACATACACCATCTATAGTGTGGTGGCCTCTGACAACACTGCCAAGATTTTTCAGAGATTCATCGAAATGATGGAAATGACATGCAATCAACCCTACTCCTGAGGTTTCTATTGCTGACAGAAAATATTTATAGTCACACAATGAACAACGTTCTATAGATTCAACCTGCAACCTTAACACTGCTGCTATCCTATCATATAAGCTTCTGTGATATAAAGTTTTATCGTGGGTTTATATCACTGGATGCCTGCCTGTTCAAATTTGGCAGCGTCATTTATGGCTGAAGAGACTGATGCAGGAGATGCTGAGATCTCATCCCCAGATTGTAACACAGCCTTCATTGTAAGTTTTAGTCTTGAGTAATCGTCACGACACTGGCAGTGCACTAGATTTTCACTCTAAGGAATCTTCGGGGCACTGGAATTGCATTGAATTTTTCATTCAGAGTTGTCAGGGTACTGTAATTGCAAGAAATTTTCATTCTAAGAAATCATCAGGATACTTAAATTGCACTTAATTTTTCATTCAAAGTCGCCAGGGCACTGATATTGCATTCAATTTTTCACTCTAAGGAATCGTCAGAACATTGATATTGCATTGAATTGTCATTATAAGGAATTGTCAGGGCACTGGTATTTTTTACACTGAATTTTCATTCTAAGGAATCGTCAGAGAATTGGTATTGCAATGAATGTTTCATTTTAAGGAATCGACAGGGCATTGACATTGCACTGAATTTTTCATTCTAAGAAATCTTCAGGACATTAATATTGCACTGATATTTCATTCAGAGCCGAGGAGTCCTTAGGGCATGGCATTGTTAATTAAGGAGACGTTAGGGCGTTGTTAATTAAGGAGACGTCAGGGCATTGTTAATTAAGGAGGCGTTAGGGCGTTGTTAATTAAGGAGACGTCAGGGCATTGTTAATTAAGGAGACGTCAGGGCATTGTTAATTAAGGAGACGTCAGGGCGTTTTTAATTAAGGAGACGTAAGGGCGTTGTTAATTAAGGAAACGTCAGGGCATTGTTAATTAAGGAAACGTCAGGGTATTGTTAATTAAGGAAACGCCAGGGCGTTGTTAATTAAGGAGACGTCAGGGCATTGGTAATTAAGGAGACGTCAGGGCAGTGTTAATTAAGGAGACGTCAGGGCATTGTTAATTAAGGAGTCGTCAGGGCATTGTTAATTAAGGAGACGTCTGGGCATTGTTAATTAAGCAGACGTCAGGGCACTGACATGTCACAGAGATTTTTAGGCAGTGTGTTACGGACAAGGTGAACCTGGCGGAGCCTACTACTCTTATGTCTCAAAATGCATGCTGGGTAAATTCGTATCTGTTTTGTCACCGGAAATAGCAGCCTTCACCTTCACCCATCCCCTAGTGTTGTAGACCTCTAGGGTACCACTGAAGAGTTTTCAGCCAACTTCCTCCACTCCCTGCGGTGGTCCTCCGCTTTCTGTAGCAAACCATTCACGCTCAAGGCCCGTCTACTCTCTGATGTTACCTTCCTATCTAGCTAACCTACCGCTGTACAAAAGAGGAAGAATTACTGGTGTGTGTGTGTGTGTGTGTTGTCAAAGTGCTGTAAGTGTCTTAGTAAATGGCGCCTTGTTTCCAGTTAGCCCTCATAGCACACGGACTACACAGCCAAGTACCACCATCAAAAGTCGAACAATCCCTGCGGGTATGAGCGAGCATGCATGAAGTATAATAGCACACTGCTCAGTTTATCGTCTCTGCAAGTTAATAGCCATTTACTCTGCTTCGGTACGTGCTGTGCTGTAAGAAAGAACGCCTGTTTTACTGCTACTATATCAGAACTGTTAGTGACATGGGGAAAGTTGTTATCATAAAGGCAGGGAACATGAGAGAGAAGAGGAAAGGGAGAGAGAGGGGGGGGAGAGAGAGAGAGAGAGAGAGAGAGAGAGAGAGAGAGAGAGAGAGAGAGAGAGAGAGAGAGAGAGAGAGAGAGAGAGAGAGAGAGAAAAGAATGCATACTCTGTATCAGCACCGCATAAAACTGTTGCTACATTTTACAGCTTGAGTCATGAAACACATCCAGTGATCCTATGATGGAGGCTTTTGTCCTTAATGTGTTCCTATCCTTTCTTTCCTGTGCTGTATGAGGTGGCTGTCAACATGTGTTATCACTGTTGCCCTTCTTGTTCCCTATTGGGTTTTTTGTTTGCTTTATGATATATTTGTTTATAATTTGTTTTTCTTGTTTGTTCTTCTCTGTAATTTTTGTGTGTTTCTATGGCTGCAAACATCTTCAGAACACATCATCAAACTGGCCTGGCCAGTGTTTCAATCCCATTTTTTTAAAGAAAAATAGTAATTTGCTGTACAAGGAACATAACTCATGGCCAAAAAAGAGCCTGTCTGTCTCTCCTTTCCTTCTTCTTTCAAGTGAATCTTGCCATACTCTCGCATTCCTACCTGTGCCCCTCATCATGTAGCTATTTTGATGACTCTTTCTCGAACGTTTGCGATAGTACATACACACATTGAAGAACAGAACAACCGGGGAATGTGTGCATATTGCATACGGGCTAAGAAACACATCTGAGATAATGAAAAGGCCCTGTTAATCACCGCTTTGTGACTTTAAAAAAAGTGTTAACAAAATGCAAGCTCGAGTACAGCTCAATATGTATAGCAGGTAAAAAACAAAACATAAACAAAACCAAAAGCAGACAGTCGGATTTTGTTTTGGTTTTCTTGCCGCAGCATTCACTGAAAAACTCCACTCCATTTTATCAAACCAGCCAAGAGGGAGGGAAAGAGAGAGAGAGAGGGAGAGGGAGAGGGAGAGATAGAGAGAGAGAGACAGACAGACAGACAGAGAGACAGAGACAGACAGACAGACAGAAAGAAAGACAGAGAGACAGATAGAGAGATAGAGAGAGGCAGAGAGATAGAGAGAGACAGAGAGACAGAGAGAGACAGATAGACAGACAGAGAGATAAAAAAGAGAGGCAGGGAGAGAAAGAGACAAACATAAAGACAGAGATACAGACAGACAGAGGGACAGAGACAGACAGACAGAGACAGACAGAGAGACAGAGACAGAAACATAGACAGAGAGAGAGGGGAAGAGAGAGGGGAGAGACGGGGAGGGAGAGAGAGGCTTACACACATACACTCACAAACACAACAACACACACACACACACACACACACACTCTTTCAGTTTCTCATCCCAAACTCACTCCGCGCACAAGCATTGAACGTTACTAATTACGGACACACTTCTTTCTGCCCTTCAAAAATCAAAGTTCTTGTTTCCATTTACAACAACAAAAAGTTTGACAAGCCACCGATTCAGTGTAAAAAAGAAATACAGAAAATGATCCTCTCAAAACCAGTGACAACTTATTGAGCACTTTCACAGATAATACCCCCCCCCCCTCCCCCTTTGAAAAAAGCTAGTCATTTTTGTTTAATTCATTGGACGAAAGAAGCAACAACAGAATATGAAAAGTCGCTATGAAACCTACACAAAAAAATCGACAAAACATTATCATCAAAAACAACACAAGTTAAAAACACAAAATCTTGTCTGCACAGTTGCAGGTTGTGTGTTGCTTTCATAGCAAAATACAACACTATTTGTTGGCTAGCGAGCTTTCACAGTACCACCACATTTTTTTATTTTGTTATCGCCCCTTCCATTAACTTCACTGTAGAATGAAAGATTGGAAGGATAAGGGAAAAACTGTAGGGGAAGTGAGGTTTGGGGGTGGAAGGGGGGGGGGGGAGTGAGAGGAAAGAATTACTCTCTCCAGCTTTATCGCTCGCTTCAGCAAACATGTCAGTAATTGATAATAAATTCGAAAACTTTGATATAGAATAAACTCTGAGAGAGAGAGTGAGAGTGAGAGTGAGAGTGTGTGTGTGTGAGAGGAGAGAGAGAGAGAGAGAGAGAGAGAGAGAGAGAGAAGAGCAGAGGGAAGGAGAAACAGAGAGTCTGTGTGTGTGTGCGTGTGCGTGTGTGTGTGTGTGTGTCCTAATCCCAAGCTCAAAAGTGTTTACAAACTTTCAGAAGAAAGGCAGCTTAATCCTCCAACCCCACCCCTTCTCTTTCCTTATGTTGATATTGATGTTATCTTCGTTATCGGTTCAACATGGGAAGACTCGATTCTGGTTCACTGATCGCGTTCAGTGTACATAAAACAAATACAGCAATAAGTGTGTGCCTGCCATCTTGCTTTTTGCGGTGTTGTGCTATGAGTTACAGCCAAAAGTGTTCATTGGTTACAGCTCGAAGCAATCAGCCAATCAGAAACATCCACAGAAATGGGCTTGGCTAACCAGTGAGCTGCACAAACTAGACACAGAGCAGCTGCTAAGCAGTCGCTCTTCTTCACTGATGCGTCTTTTGACGGAGATGTTTGGTGGTGTACATCTCATATGGTCGGATAACAATATCAATCGGTGGAATATCACAACACTGCAACCTCCAACCAGCAAAGGAGTGTGAGAGTGTATAGCTCCAACCCCCCAACCCCCCCAAAAAAAAAAATAAAGAGAGAGAAAAAAGTAATGAACTGATCAGATCGTCAGTTGTGTCATTCAATGAAGTCCTATCCCCAATGTGTTACTTTTCCTGCATAAGTTTTCCCAGAACACACTTGTATTCAAAAGCCAAAGCGTCGCCAGTACATCTTCACAAAACGATAATCATTAACACGAAAGGCGCATACTGCATTGACAGCAACAGTCGCGTCGTTGTGTTGCAACGCATTATGTATCCAGGCTTTGCGGCAAAAGCCTTTCATACGGAAGCGAAGGAATACATATAAAATCAAGTTGGTACAAATATGGGGATACGATGCATACATATAAACCTGTCGACTGAACTGTTTGCACTTGTGAGAAGCTTCGGAAGATAATTATGACATTTTTTGTGTACACATAACAGGCTTCGCAAAATGGTAAATGGAAAAAAACCAACAGTTGGCACCATTTCCAAGTTCTGCCCATATTCGGATATGACGTTTTGTGACGTATCTGATTCATTTTTGTTTCTGTTCTGGTCCTGAGCTCTCAGGTTCACCAAAGGTCAGATTTTGCGAATGCAGCCGTTGTTTTCCAACTATGAAGATAATAATAATAAGATAGCCGTATTCCGACTTCAGGGATGCATGCTGGGTATGTTCGCCTTTCTGCAACCCACCCAACGCTGGCATAACTTGCGGGATCTTCAACGTGAATATTTGATCTTTTGCATGTGTATAATACACAAGGGGGTAAAGCCACTGGCATGTCTACACTTGAAGATGACCTGGGACATCGTAAACTTTCTCACCCTTAATTCACCAGACGCCGCCGAGTTTCGAACCCACGACTTCATGGACCTGTTGGGATATGAATGGAACTGTCTTAACCACCAGGCTATGGGCCCCTATGATGCCTATGATGAAGACATGTGTAGATTTGACAGCAAAAAAACCCAACCCAAAACAAAAAACCCAGTACTCAAATATCGGCCTCATACACGCACAACCACAGCAACTGAACAACTTGCCGTTGACATGTAAAATGGTAGCACATCAATGGTCTGTCACCAGTAGATGGGAACCACACCCTGCCCTCGCCCCCTTTCAAAAAAGCGAATAGAACTGAGTACAGGAATACAAACTGCTGTTCTGGAGATATGGGAACTGTAGGATTAGGTCTGCGTTTTCACACCAGTCAGCAAAGTCCATCCCGGCTTGAACATACAGATGATGGAGACAGTCAGGGCATGCGTGGTTACATGGAAAGGGTCAGTCACACGGGTCAGTCTGCTGTGAGCTTCAGAGTTTCCTGTGGTCATCTGCAATGGCTTCATAAATCTCTTCCCTACCCCCCCCCCCCCCCACCCCCTTCACACACACGACACAGGACTAAGAAAGGCAAGGCTGGAGGGGGAGGGAGGCGGGAGAGGGGGGGGGGCAGTTATCTTCTTCACCTGTTTTATGGCTTTCTGATATATATGTTTATGTGATATATATGTATATATATATATATATATTTCTCTATATATATAGATATAGATATATACACACCAACCTTCATGTCAAAACCTAAAAATATATCTCGTTAAAAGTCTCATAAATGGTCTGCTCGTCCTCTTTCTATTTTCTTCATTGCCACTATCCTATTGTGTTCATTGTCACTTTCCTATTGTGTTCATTGCCACTATCTTATTGTGTTCATCGCCACTATCCCATTGTGTTCATTGCCACTAACTTATTGTGTTCATTGCCACTATCGTATTGTGTTCATTATCAGTATATACATGTTCATTATCCATGGTCACTATCTATAATTGTCTTCATTACCCACTATCACGTTAAACTGTCTTCATTATCTACTGTCTTCATCACCCATTATCATCACCTATTATCTTCATCCTCCATTGTCGCTATCTACAATTGTCTTCATTACCAATGTTCATCATCTATCCCATTCATTCTCCAAGGTTTCATGACGGACAGTAACAGCAGACAGACCAACACGATGCCAGAGACCCCCAGACATGTTCTGTGCTTTTTTTAATTACACACCCAAGACCTGCAGTCCTGCACCACATTGAACCGACACAGGCTCTTGACATTAGTGTACAGCTGTGCAGTGTGGGATCCGATCACTTTTGCTTTGTCATTGGAGGATTGAAAATAACACACACACACACACACACACACACACACACAAATCAGTCAGGACAATGTGGCCAAGGCTGAACGTATGCCGACCATAGCTGGAGCAGTGTGTTGGGGGACAGTCACGACGTTCCTCAGACAAACCAGGCTATGAACAAGGATGTGAAGGGTGTGTACATGGTAAATTAATGCAGACACATGGATACTCGAAATGGAATCTTGGAAACTTTTGTATTAATAAGTGGTAAAAGCAAACGAAGTATATATCTTGAGCAAACATGAAGTCAAAACAAGGTATGGGTTAGAAATAAACAAGTAACTACTTTCAATGATTAGTATAGTATACGCTTGTTCTCTTTCTCCCTCTTTCTCTCTGTCTCTGTCTCTCTCCATATATACACTGATAGATGATAATAACGATAATAATAATAATAATAATATATGAAATTTATTAATCGCTGAATCTTGTAAAACAAACAAATCGAAGCGCTTACACGCAGATAAGACCAACAAAAAGTTCGATTAAATGCACATGATTCTTGTTCTTTAAAAAGTATGTCTACTCATGCGTTTACAGACAGACAGGTAGTCGGACAAACAGGCAGACAAACAGACAGACGGACGGACAGACAGACAAAGACATAATTATCCATGTTGAGGTTATGCGCAAGAAAACGCAGCATAAATCGTGCTGAACATACGATAACTGGGAACTGGGAGCAGTCTGTAGCTTGATGCAGTTAGGACACGTGGCGTGTGTGAACTGCCTGCTGTCAATATAGCGATAATAGCAACATCAATAACAACACACACACACACACACACACACACATTATATATACTAATATATATATATATATATATATATATATATATAATATATATATATATATATTGAGAGAGAGAGGGGGGGTGGAGAGAGGGAGAGAGAGAGACAGAGGCAGAAAGAGAGACAAAGAGCGACGCAGACAGACAGAGAGACAGAGACAGACAGGCAGACAAACAAACAGAGAGACAGAGAGGGACAGATATAAAACAGACAGGGAAGGAAGACACAGAGAGAGAGAGATAGAGACAAAAAGAGACAGAGAAAGAGAGAGACATAGAAACAAAGACACAGTCAGACGGAGAGAGACAGGGAAAGCTCCACTTTGTTTACTTAGTCTTACCATAAATATCAAAATACCAAAACAAAAAAGACAGGGTGAAATAGGAAATAAACCAAACATACATCACCATCATCATCAGTCCCGTGACCTTGGCGGTCGTGGAGGAGACGCGAAAGACATGCCGTGGTAAGCCTCCTCCATCCATCTCGGTCCTCGGCTCTGCGCAGTAGTGCCGAGTCATTCATCCTGGTCCATTCTCTGATGTTGTCCATCCATGACTTGTTCTGTCTTCCCCTCTTTCTGCCACCTTCGAGTGTTCCCTGCAGTACTGTTTTTGGCAGAGTGTTGTGGCGGGTGACGTGGCCGAACCATGTCAGCTTTTTCTTCTTGACGATGGTGAGAAAGGGTTTCTGTGGACCTGCCAGCCGTGTTATTTGGCTCTTGACAAATTCATTGGTTTTTCGTTCTCTCTAGGATATGCCCAGCAGTTTTCTATGGCATTTTGTTCCAAATGACTGGATTCGCTTTGCTGTTTCAGCAGTCAATGTCTAGGTTTCACTTCCGTACAGCAGGATAGTCTGAATTAGGGCTTTGTAGAGCTTTAGTTTGATTGGGAAACTGATCTCTTTACTTTTCCATATGGTGGTGAGTTTTGTCATGGAAGATGTTGCCGTGGCTAGTCTGACTTTGATTTCTGTCGTCGATCGCCCGTCCTTTGTGAGTGTAGCGCCAAGGTATTTAAAAGCGTCTACCTCCTCCAGTTGCTGGCCGTTCATGTAAATTTTAGCAGTGGCGTTGCTCGTGCTGTTCACAAGTACTTTACTTTTCTCCGAGCTCACCTCCATCCCATATGCTCCAGCTCTGTTCTCAAGTCTGGTCGTAAGATCTTGCAGCTCTGTGTTACTTCCGCCTATGAGGTCAATGTCATCGGCAAACCGCAAGTTGTTGAGGGGTCTGCCGCCAATGGAGATGGTAGAGTGGAAGTCATGGAGGGTCTCTCTCATAATGTTTTCCAAGAACAGATTAAACAGGACTGGAGATAACAGGCATCCTTGTCGGACCCCAAGTGTGGTTTTGAAGTAGTTTCCGACCTGATTGTTCAGAAGGACTGCACTGCTTGCGGTGTTGTATAGTGCTTGAATAGTTTGCACTAGTCCTGCAATGCCAAACATTCTGAGGACCTGCCACAGGTCATACATACACACACTGTAACCTCAATAAAACTGATCCGTACTGAAAAAAAGGAAACCTCATCAATGTGAGAAAAACAAACTACACTGTGACTGCGACAAGACAGCTGAAGACAGGTGAAGACAGAATTGTATCCACATTTTAGCTGGTAAAACGTTCACATCAAAATCTCTATTTAATTACACGGAAACCACGCCGAAATCGGATGTGCTGGGCCTGATTTGCCAGGCGCTTAACGGCAGCGAAACATTTTTGCTCCTATGACAGACAGCAATAGTTGCTGTCGGAGTGTTACACGAAACGGGAGCAAAGAATGATGTCCAGTGACACTAGAGTCAGTCAGGTCTTACTTGCACTTTATCTCTCCTGTAAAAGGGGCCACGAACATAACATCTATGTAAAAGCTAAAGGTGTCCCAGTACCTGTAAGGTCATAGGGGAGCGAGGTGTCAGAGACCTTACTTCTCTAGAGGCCAGCATATTGAGGGCGGTGCCCATCTCCTCTACCTCGCTGCTTTACCTTCCCTGACCCAAAAGAGGGCAGGTACCCATTTACAGCTGGGTGAACTGGGGGAACTGTACTGAAGCCAAGGCGCGCTAACAGTCACCCATCTAACTGGTAACCACGCTCATCGCTGCTTAATTTGGCTGGGGGAAAGCGAGTGCTCCGACCACTGAGCTATCCCGTCCCCTAACATCTATGATCTGGGGAAAAACACTGACAGACATTTGCACTACAGTGCTAAAGTGACAGGACATGGCTGCAATTGATGTCGCTTTTGAATGACATAGCATAAAACTTTGTAGACAGAATGATGTACCCACCTCTGTATACATGTTTGATATGACTGGACATACTGCAGGCTTTATTTATGTTTGTCCATCGTGTTCGATGATGACCTCCAAAACAGCAGAGGAGGCAGCTGCTGTTTCGGAAATTGGGCAGAAATTTGATTATAGTGGAGATGCCTTGCCCACAGAACATCCACACTCTCTCGGCCAAGTGGGCATACGGACAGTCAGCGTTGGAGATGTTCTCCAAAGGCCAACTAGCCCCCAGGGCTGCAGCACATAAGAACTGTGCAAGTCAAGCCTCCTAGTCAGAGAGTCATAGTCGATCACTAAAGACTAAGCTGTAAAGTGGAATTCCATGAATGGGAAAACCACTGGTCATACAGCCTCTCACTTTAATGTTGGCCCCAGCGTCAATGGTTTAATCAACTGTGATAAACCCTAGGCACTGACGGCAAAACTGCAGGCTACGTGGATATCTGCAGCATGCCAGCAATAAAAGAAGATAGCATATAATTATATATACACACGTTGCTTGTCTTGTTCTCTTCCTCAAGTCTCTGTACCTCATTCAAAAATAAAATATCACCAAGGGCTTTAAAATCTCAAAAATCCAAGAAGGAAACCGAGAAATATACAATCATGCATACACTGTCGTGGGTAGGCTAACAAGGCATTTGCCCAAACCATGTGATGACTGATACGTACCGTGAGGAAAGCATACCCACTGCAGTAACTATACCCATCGCCTCTCAGCAAGGAACAACACTGGTTCGCAGTGTCAACAGAACCCAAAGCTAGGTTCAAACAGGGGACTCCAATCCAAAGCGGACCTGACGGTCGCTATAGCCGAGTGGTTCAGACCTGCAGTCCCATGGGTCCATGAAGTCGTGGGTTCGAATCTCGGCAGCTTCTGGGTGAATTAAGGGTGAAGATTTTTACCATCTCCCAGGTCAACTTCAAGTGCAGACCTGCTGGTGCTTTTATTCCCTACGTGTATATACGCATGCAGAAGACCACATCTTCGCGTTAAAGATCCTGAAATATGTCAGCGTTCGGTGGGTTACAGAAACACGAACGTACCCAGCATGCTTCCGAAGTTAAAATGCGGCCACTTTCATGGTGTACGCAAAAAAAAGGTGGCATACGCAAAATGTCATCTTTGGTGATCGTGGACGTGGAGCTCTAGCAGAGGCACAAGAGACAACCAAGTGTGGGTTTGACACGTGATGGAGCTCTCCCCCACGCTGTCCGACACGTACGTCACTTGTAGCGAGGGTCAGTGTGTCCACAGTCTTGGCCAGAGCCTGCTGACCCCTGCAGTGCACGCTGCATTCAACACAGGCTGCTGTGTTTGTTTGGTTGTTTCTTTGTTTTATTTTTTGATCCATTTTCTGTTTCGTTCCTCGCCTAGAGCTCTGAGGTTCGCCAATAGTAACATCTTGCGTATGCAACCGGTTTTACCCACCGTGAAGGTAGCCACATACCGACTTCGAGGATGCATGCTGGGTATGTTTTCGAAACCCACTGAACACTGACATGAATGACCGAATGTTTAACGTGCAATTTTTTGTTTTCTCTACGTGTTTAATTATACACGGAGGGAATGAAGGCACTGGCAGTTCTGCACTTGAAGTTGACCTGGAAGATTGCAGAATCCCCAACCGTAATTCACCAGGACAACAGATTCGGGCTATATTCTAAAACCATGGAGCAGTGTCAGTATCTCGTGAATGTTAACGTGTTTCCTCTACAAAAATAAACGATAATTAAAACCGTCAAAGACATGCGCTAGAAACTTGTTTACTTCAATGCCGCAGTGATGACGTGACGCTAACAGCAACAGAAACGCCAGGCTAATTTAATTATATGGCTGAAACGTCATTGGAATCACATCAGCTCCCGTACACATACATCAACAAGTTAAAAACTATCATGTCTGCAATGTTTCTTATAACTTAGTGTTTCTGTTGCTTCAAAATCAATAAAATAAGAAATATCGAGCATTGTCCATAAGTAAGAATGTATATACATACCAAACCTCTTTCCTGGAAAAAAATACAGTGATACCGTACTCAGTTTCTCTCTCTCTCTCTCTCTCTCTCTCTCTCTCTCCTCTCTCTCTCTCTCTCTCTCTCTCTCTCTCTCATCTCTCTCTCTCTCTCTCTCTCTCTCCTCTCTCCTCTCTCTCTCCTCTTCTCTCCTCTCTCTCTCTCTCTCTCTCTCTCTCTCTCTCTCTCTCTCTCTCTCTCTCTTCTCTCTCTGTCTCTCTCTCTTGCTCTCTCTCTCGCTCTCTCTCCAGAAAGCCACAAACATGCCAACAGTTTGTCAACAGTAAGTACATGTTCACAGCCTGTACCAGATACACCCTCCGCTAGAAGGATCAGCCTGTAACAACAGATGGGCGTGTGTAGTCAGTGGTACTAAATATTGAGAAGAAGACACTGAAAAACCTTGTGCTACAAGCTAATATATCTTGTGCCCAATGCTGACAAAACCAGTGCCCAAACCTAGTGCCAAAAGCTGACGAACCTAGTGCCCAAACATAGTGCCCAAACATAGTGACCAAACATAATGCCCAAACCTAGTGCCCAAACATAGTGCCCAAACATAGTGACCAAACATAATGCCCAAACCTAGTGCCCAAACATAGTGCCCAAACATAGTGACCAAACATAATGCCCAAACCTAGTGCCCAAACATAGTGCCCAAACATAGTGACCAAACATAATGCCCAAACCTAGTGCCCAAACCTAGTGCCCGAACATAGTGCCCAACTTTGACAAACCTAGTGCCTAATTCTAGTGCCCAAGTTTGATAGAACCTAGTGCCCGAACCTAGTGCCCGAACCTAGTGCCCGAACCTAGTGCCCGAACCTATGCCCGAACCTAGTGCCCGAACCTAGTGACCAAATATAGTGCCCAAATTTGATAGAACCTAGTGCCCAAACCTAGTGCCCGAACCTAGTGCTCAAAGTTAAAAATCTAGTACCCAAACCTAGTACCCAAAGCTGGCGAACCTAGTGCCCAAATCTGGTGCCAAATATAGTGCCCAAAGTTGACAAACCTAGAGCCCAAACCTAGTGCCCAAACCTAGTGCCCGAACCTAGTGCCCAAACCTAGTGCCCACAGTTGAAAAACCTAGTGCCCAAACCTAGTGCCCAAAGTTGAAAAACCTAATGCTCAAATCCAGGTCCCAAACTTAGTGCCCAAATTTGAAAAACCTAGTGCCCAAACCTAGTGGCCAAACCTAGTGCCCAAAGTTAAAAAACCTAGTGCCCAAACCTAGTGCCCAAAGCTGACTAACCTAGTGCCTATAGTCGAAAAACCTAGTACCCAAAGCTGATAAACGAAGTGTCAAAAACTGACGAACTAGTAACCCAAAGTTGACAAACCTAGTGTCCCTTCAACATGCAGAAAAAATTCAAAACATCAAAAAATGCTCGGAAAAAGGCAATAAAAAGTAAGAATATAAACAAAAATTTGCCATCTGTAGCAGGAGTGGAATAGCTGCCGTCTGATGACTTGTGATCTACTTTGAGACAGCAATGTCTATGTACCTTGTTTAAATCACAATCTGCTTAATTCACTGGAGTGTGTGACTTGCATTGTGTTATGCATTTGAGTGTGTTGCTTTTCACTTGTTCTTACAATGTACAGGGCTTTGGGCTTCTCCGATAAATTGGAAGGAAAGGACTCATAAAGTGTCCATCATCATCATCATCATCATCATCATCACCATCGTCATCATCGTTATTATCATTATCATTATCTATCTTTATTTTTTTTAAACAACCACACACACAAATAGATCCATTATCCACTGATCATGTTCTGCTAGCAGACGACACAGCCCAGTCTCCTTAGTGAGGTCAGCATGTCCACCAGCCTTGTCTGAAGGCAGACACAGTCAGAGCAGAGGGCAGGAGGCAGGTCCACCCTCACACACTTCGTGATCCTCCGCTTCTGTCTTAGGGCCAGCCATCACTGACCTTTGACAGACAGTCAGCCAATGCCTCTGTCTTAGGGCCAGCCGTCACTGACCTTTGACAGACAGTCAGCCAATGCCTCTGTCTTAGGGCCAGCCATCACTGACCTTTGACAGACAGTCAGCCAATGCCTCTGTCTTAGGGCCAGCCGTCACTGACCTTCGACAGACAGTCAGCCAATGCCTCTGTCTTAGGGCCAGCCGTCACTGACCTGTCACAGAGAGTCAGCCAATACCTCTGTCTTGACTTTACTACGGTCCTGAAGCAGCTCATTATTTTTTTTGTTTTAGAATAAATAAGGATATAGTTGGGTTTTCTTTTTAGTAGAAATACACGTCACGTGAAGCATGCTATTGAAACAGCACAGTTTGGGTTCTTAAAATAATGTCTCCATCATCACTGAACTCCCTCTCTCTCTCTCTCCTCTCTCTCTCTCTCTCTCTCTCTCTCTCTCTCTCTCTCTCTCTCTCTCTCTTCTGTCTGTCTCTCTCTCCTCTCTCTCTCTCCCCTTCTCTCTCTCTCTCTCTCTCTCTCTCTCTCTCTCTCTCCTCCCTCCCTCTCTCTCTGTCTGTCTGTCTGTCTGTGTGTGTCTCTCTCTCTCTCTCTCTCTCTCTCTCTCTCTCTCTCTCTCTCTCTCTCTCTCTCTCTCTCTCTCTCTCTCTCTCCCTCCCTCTCTCTTGTCTGTCTGTCTGTCTGTCTGTCTGTCTGTCTCTCTCTCTCTCTCTCTCTCTCTCTCTCTCTCTCTCTCTCTCCCTCTCTCTCTCTCTGTCTGTCTGTCTGTCTGTCTCTCTTCTCTCTCTCTCTCTCGCTTCCCCCCACAAATACAACAAACAGATAACTGTTAAAGGGTTGTTCTAAAAAGGGAGGAAACTACGCACACACCACCAACAACACACACACACACACACACACACACACACACACACACACACACAACACACCACACACACACCACACACCAAATACCACACACACACACACACACAACACACACACACACACATACACACATACACACACACACACACACACACAACAACACACACACACACACACACACACACATACACACATACACACACACACACACACACAACACACACACACACACACACACACACACACACACACAACACACACACCACACACACACACACACACCACAAAACACACTACGCACACACACACACACACACACACACCACACAGCAACACGCACACGCACGCACGCACCACACACACACACCACACACACACACACACACCACACACACACACTACACACACACACACACACACAACACTACACACACACACACACACACACATACACACATACACACACACATACACACATACACACACACACACCAAACACACACACACACACACACACACACACACACACATACATACACACACCTGTAGAGGCCAGACTACCTATGAGTCAATTAATTACAGTTTCACCAGCAAAATAACTGCAAAAAATCTTTTTCCATTGATTTTGTACCATGGAAACGATTAAACACTTAAACAGTTCATTAGCCCTAACAATCCGTGGCAAATGCAACAGGGTCCTGATGTTGTACTGCAGGATCATGAAACACTGTAACAGTCGATTAACTCTAACACACCTAACACACAGGGCTAAACCAGTCGATTAACTCTAACATACCTTCGTGGTAGTGAAGGAACACACAGTGCTAAACCAGTCGATTAACTCTAACATACCTTAAAGTTGAACCTTAGGAACACACACCACTAAAATAGTTAACTCATTGGAGTCGCAGTGAAACGGATCCTGCCATTTTGTGGTGACCCGTGATTTTGGCTATGTTTGAAAAATTCAGCAGACTTACCCAACATAATAATGACATACACATTATACATCACTGAAAAGTTTATAATGTCTTCTTTTGAGATTGTTTCACAGTTTTTTAATAGATGACTGTATTTATTTTTTACAAATTTTCAAAATATGTCACTGAATGCTGAAAAATAAAAAGTTTTGAAAATTAGGGCTGGTATCTTAAATGGCTTGAACTATTCATCAACTAGTCCCCTTGAAGCAATGTGATGATTTTTCACCAAAGTAAAGTTCCCTGAAGCTGGTTGAATCCATCTGATGTCACTTTTTGTACAACTAATTTTTTTTAAAGAATCATAACACTGGAGTGCCTGAAATCCCAAAGATATCACTTGTTGACATGTCAAACAAAATTGGCCAACAGACAAAAACTAGGCAAGCTTATGGTCAAGGAAAGCAACTGTGTTTAGAAAAATGATTGCCCTACAGGCCAAAGTACTTTCCCTTGAGTTAACCTTCACTTTGTGAGGTTTTTTTTAAATTCGTAAGTCTGCCGATTCTTAAGCTTCGGCACGTCACAGTAAAGAAGAGGAGTGCCGAAGCTTAAGCTTAAGCTTCGGCACAACCTCAATGAGTTAATTAACCCTCACAATCCTTGATGGTAGAAGATACAGCACTTAAACAGCTAATTAACCCAAACAAGCCTCGAGGTTGTACTGCAGGAAAATACAGCACTAGAACAGTTAATTAACTCTAACAAGCCTTCATGTTGTACTTAAGTAAAATACAGCACTAAAACAGTTAATTAACTCTAACAAGCCTTGATTTTGCATGATAGTAAAATACAACACTAAATTTAGGTTTATAACCCATATAAGCCTTTATGTTGAACCTTAGGAAAATACAGCACTAAAATAGTTAATCAAGCCTTCCTGTTGTTCCCTAGTAAAATACAGCACTAAAACAGTCCATTAACTCTACTAATCCCGCAGCAGAGAAAAGACCTCTCTGATGTTAAGCTTTAGTCAAATACAGCACTGAAACAGTTAATTAACCCTGGCAATCTTTGATGATAGAAAATACAGCACTCAAAAAATTAATTAACTCAATCAAATCTTGATTTTTGTAATTGCCCTTCATGGGATGATTAAAGTGTTTTTGACTTGACTTGACTTGACTTGACTTGACTTGACTTGACGTTCACCGTAGTAAGTGCATCTCTACTACAGTCAGGTGACTCTAAGGATTCTGCAGTGAAGAAACCACTGTCCTGAAAGTGTTTGGAAGAGTAGACCCGTGTGTGCCGGTGGAACACAATTAACAAAACTGCATACACACGGGGACTGGATAAAGAAACCCAGATGAGTGCTTATTTCATTATCCTCAAAATAAAAGAATAAAAAATAAATTAACCCTAAGAGTGCTCGATGTATGTATTATAGAAAATTAAGCTCTAAAACAGTTAATCATCTCTAACAATCCTTGATGTTGTACTGTAGGAATATACAGCACTTAAACAGTCAACACTAACACACGAACATCTGCATAAAAAACAAACAAACAAGTAAACAAACAAACAACTAAAACAAGGCAAACTAAACCCCAAAGCCAGAATCGGGCAGGCAGAGTACTCAGTGGGAATCCGAGCTTCAAGGATATGATTATTCCTCAGTGTGAAGTGTGCACACCTAGTCTGCTTGGTGAGCACCCTGGAGTAGACGCTGCTCTACAAATATAACGATGTGTGATGTTGGGAATGGCTAGACTTACTTACTTGTGTAGTTGGGCAGGTCAGAAACTGTATGACAGAAGCCCACTGAAATACCAGGAGACATACACGCTCACGATACACTGTCTAAAAGGTGATAAAACCTGCAGTAATTACTTAGATTTGACGTGTTTTACTTGAAAAAAGTCTAAAGAAATGCATTTGAACACGAGTACACACATTCACACACACACACACACACACACACACACACACACAGCACACGCACCACACACACACACACACACACACACACACACTTACACACTCATGCAAACACACACACACACACATCACTAGCCTGCTATGTATATGTCCTAAAAAGCAACTGTTGAAGGTATGTAGATACTGAACAGACAGTGATTGCTCTCTCTCTCTCTCTCTCTCTCTCTCTCTCTCTCTCTCTCTCTCTCTCTCTCTCTCTCTCTCTCTCTCTCTCTCTCTCTCTCTCTTTCTCATGCTACCAACATACCTATCAACCTACCCCCCCCCCCCCCCCTCTTTTGGTGCAGCATACCACACTATAGTTAGACGGTTGTTTCAAAACAGGAGCATTAATACACGTAAGACCATGTTTAATCTGTAGACACAGAACAGCGGGATTTTGAACAATACGCACCCCCCCCCCCCCCCACCCATCCCCCTACCCCCCCCCCCCCCAACCCTCTGTAAAAAAAAAACCCAAAGAAACACAGAGAAAAACACTTTACACTGAAAGAAAAATGTAGCTAAATGCATAAAACCCCTGAGGTCTAAATCTGATAACAATTTTTCTTCAACTGTGAAAAACTTACGTGCACTCGATGTTGAAAAAGCGTTCCTAAAGACATTCCCCATTGTCACGGTCTAGTGTGACACGCATATTAAAGAGGTTTCAGATCCAGATCTACAGAGCCTGTGTCGTGAGCATCCTCCTGTATGGCAGCGAGTCCTGGACTTTGCGTGCCCGACAAGAGCAAAGCTCAATGCTTTTCACATGCGTTGCCTCCGACACATCCTGAACATCACCTGGCAGGACAAGGACCAGACAACACTGTCCTGAAAGAGCTGGATGCACCAGCATGTACACACTGCTGAAACAGAGACGTATGTGCTGGCTAGGCCATGCCATGCGTATGGATGACTGATGGATCCCTAAAGACGTCCTGTATGGAGAACTTGTGCAGGGAACAACGTCCCACAGGCAGACCACAGCTGTGATTCAAAGACGTGTGCAAGAGGGACTTCAAAGCCCTGAACATCGAACAGCACAACAGGGAAGCAACAGCCCTCGAACGATCAGCCTGGAGACAGACTGTGCAGAAAGGTCTCTCCAAGTTGGAAGAGACACTTGCTTAGCAGCACGAGGCAAAGAGAAGGAGAAGAAAGGCTGCAGCCAGACAGACAGACAGACCAGCATTGTCAGACTTCATCTGTGCCCTCTGCATAGGCACTGTCTGTCATTCCCGTGTGGGACTGGCCAGCCACAACCAACGCTGTACCAGAATGAATAACACCTAGAGCGCCACTCCATAGTCTTCCGAGACTGAAGGATGCCTAATCTGCTCTTAAGGAGATTACCCATTGTCACTGTCAAATGTAACAGGTAAACTGCATTACTTTCTGATCCTAAGGATATTACCCCTGGTCACTGTCCTGTGTGACATGTAAATTACACCGCTTTAACTTAGTGTAAAGCTAACATGAACAAAATATCTTTAACAAATCTTACTGTACAGTAAGCAGTTCAATAATTGTTCCTATTTCATTGAAAAACAATCAAAAGAAAGCAACAGAATACTTTTTCAGATAACTTCAGAGTGGTCTGTATTTTTACTCTGAATAATAAAAGTGTTTTCTCACATCTGGCTTCAAAAACAACTACTGAGCATAATATGCACTCTCTCTCTCTCTCTCTCTCTCTCTCTCTCTCTCTCTCTCTCTCTCTCTCTCTCTCTCTCTCTCTCTCTCTCTCTCTCTTCTCTCTCTCTCTCTCTCTCTCTCTCTCTCTCTCTGTCTCTCTCTGTCTGTCTTCTGTCTGTCTGTCTGTCTGTCTGTCTGTCTTCTCTCTCTCTCTCTCTCTCTCTCTCTCTCTCTCTCTCTCTCTCTCTCTCTCTCCTCTCTCTCTCTCTCTCTCTCTCTCCCTCTTTGTGGATGTTATTGTCATTGTCTCTCTCTTTCCCTCCAGCATCCAACAGATACAGGATTGGTGATGGAACAAAAGCCACGCCTGTATTATGAAACAATAAAGGGATGGATGGTCCTAAAACTGCCCAAAGACCTAGTACTTAGAAAGTCACAACCACTATCCGGTTTCCCTAAGCCTTCCCTTTTCTCGTTGTTAACAAAACATAATCATTTTATCCCAATGCTAAATCCACCAGCAGAGTAGCTATCGCCCTGATAAGGAAAATACTTGTTCCTGAAAAAAACTTTCATCGTTTGGTGATTTAAAAAAACAAGAACACGAACTAAACCATTGACTTACACGTGGCATTTTATAATATCGCCACAAAAGCCACTGTGACAGCATTAACAATCGTATAAGCAGATTCAGAAAGCATGCTGTGCTAAAATATGAACAATCCGCATACTTTGTCTTCTATTTTATTCACATAATTATGAATGTTGGGGAGGTGGGGGGGTAGAGAGAGAGAGGTAGACAGACATACAGACACACACACACATACACACACACATGCATAGACACAGACACACACAGACACACACAGACACACAGACATATCGACACAGACAGACAGACAGACAGACAGACAGTCACTCAAAAGAAGGAAATGGGAAGACAAAATCACTTACATGAAACTGAGAGAAGAAGAACGGACACAAATCCTATCTACAACAAAATAATGCAGTAACAAAGAACTTTAAAGAATGTTCCAATTCCAGAATCCCTGGCAACAAATCGCTAACACTGTTGTTAGTTCATTTTATGGCCAAAAAGACAAATCATCAGCTCCAATGAAAGAATTTCCAAAACCAAGGGACAACACAGAAAAAAACAAGCAAAATAATACCCTAACAAAAAAACCACAACATAAAGAACACGTTAAAGGAAGTAAAGCTAAACAAAAATAACCAAACAACCTTATGTACTCAATATGCACACAGCAACTTTCCCAAAAAATGGAATATAAAATGAAAAAGCAATCCTTCAGTCATGATTGAAAGATTTCACATGTAACTTTAACAGCAATATCATGTTTAAACAAAAAAGAAAAAGAAGAAAATCTTACCCAACTTATCACGTGTAATTTCTGTTTTCGGAGCTCACTGACAACCATACCCTGTCAGTCTTTACCCACTGTTCCTGCTGTGGCTTTAACAACAACAACAGCAGCAACAACAACAACAAAACAGCCCAGAATACAGCAGCAAGTTATCGTTCAACATGCACATTGAGTCAATAAGGATGATGATAATGATCGTGACATGAGAAAGAGAGAGAGAGAGAGAGAGAGAGAGAGAGAGAGAGAGAGAGAGAGAGAGAGAGAGAGAGAGAGAGAGAGAGAGAGATAGACATACAGAGAGAAAGAAACAGAAGGAAAGAAAGACAGAGAGAAAGAGACAGAAAGTCAGACAGAGAGAGAGAGAGAGAGAGAGAGAGAGAGAGAGAGAGAGAGAGAGGAGAGAGTGAGTGAGTGAGAGAATGAGGGAGGGAGACAGAGAGACACATATAGTGAAGAGAGAGAGAGAGGGAGGGAGAGAGAGAGAGAGAGAGAGAGAGACTTCAGACTTCAGACTTTTACTGTACATCGGCCTTAGGCCACAATGAGAGAGAGAGACACAGAGAGAGAGAGAGAGAGAGAGAGAGAGAGAGAGAGAGAGAGAGAGAGAGAGAGACAGACAGACAGACAGACAGACAGATAGATAGACAGACAGAAAGGAATTAAAAACAGACAGAGGCAGAAAGACAGAGACAACGTTAGTATGCAAACAGTTCACATAGAAAAAAAAAAAGAGTAACGTAGGTACACTCAGTCATAATGGTGGGGAAATGCACACGAATTAAGACAGAAAGGCAGTGATGACGCTATTCACAGTAATGTTCATCAACAACAAACAACGGAACGACACAATGACAGAACCAGACTGCAGTCAATGGGGGAATCTTGTCCGGGTTTTGTTTTGTTTTGTTTTACATTGAGTGGAAAAAAAGATATCATAAATAACCCCACCCTCCCACCCCCCAAATAAATTAATTACACAAACAAACAAGTAAAGTCGTAAATAAAAAAAAAACCCACAATAATTGAGTGGAGAGAGAGAAGAACACGTTCAAATAACAATCACCCTACCCTCTCTCTCCCATTTTGTTTTCAAAACAACATTTCAATGCAATAAAATCCTCAGAGAAAAAAACAAAAGAACCATCACTGCATTCCTTATAAGGACGTAACACGGTGACGTCACAGCCACAATGACGAAGCCATCATGACGCTGGCAGCAGGATGACGTAGTGGGGTATGTGGAGGTGACGTAACAGGCGGAGGAAGCCCCAGGAAAGCATAAGGGGGAGGAAGGAGGGGAGGCAGAGCAGGGCCATTGAGGGCAGGCACCCCGCGGCGCCTGACTTACTGTCCGAAGACTTGGAGGGCAAACGATCTGTGCCTGAACAGAAAGAAAGAAAACCATCACGTTAGTCATGTATTTATTGTTATTTATTTATTTATTTATTATTTTATTTATTTATTTATTTATTTATGTATTTATTTACGTATTTATTTATTTATTTATTCATTCATTCATTTATTTATTTATTATATATATTATGTATTTATCTATCTATCGATATATCAATTTACCTACCTATCTATCTATCTATCTATCTATCTATCTATCTATCTATCTATCTATCTTCTGTCTATCTATCCTATCTGTCTACTCGTCTGTCTGTATCTATCTATCTATCTATCATATATATATATATATATATATATATATAATCATTATTATATCATCTTTCTATCTCTCTATCTGTCTGTCTCTCTGTCTATCTGTCCATCTATCTCTCTATCTCTCTATCTCTATCTATCTCCATCTCTCTATCTATCTCTATCTAGCTATCCATCCATCTATCTATCTCTCTATCTCTCTCTCTATCTATCTACCTACCTACCTACCTACCTACCTATCTATTTATCTATTTATCTATCTATCTATCTATCTATCTATTTCATTTATTATTTTATTTCGAAGATAATAGAATGAACATTTATGTGCTTTTCTTTTGCATCCCGTCGTCGTGTGTATGCGGTTTTCTCAATTTTATCATCCGTTCCCACAAGCACACAATGGCCTACTTGTCCGAAAAGAGGAATAGGCTTTGACCTGTGCGCAAGTTGTTCTGTGTTTGTTTGCAGCCAGGACCTCTCATCCGAAGGACTTTTGGGTGGAGTGGAGTCTGCACTGATGTTAACTTCAGGGGAAAAAATCCCCTTGAATGGATTTTGAACCCAGGTCAACAGATCACGAGCGCAATGCGCAGCGCTCAACCACCGGGCTATCCCTCGGAGTCGTGAGCTATTGTATCGCATTGGATTGGATTGGATTGAATGGAAGCGCTCTGATTTGTAATTGCAAGATATGGCGCTCTATAATTTCCATATATTATTATTATTGTTGTTATTATTATTATTATCATTATTATTATGATTATTATTATTATTATTATTATTATTGTATTGCATTGCATTGCATTGTGTGTCATTGCATTGCACAATTGTGTATCATATTGCATTGCATTGTACTGTATTGCATTGTGTTGTGTTGCAATGCATTGTACTGTATGTGTTGTAATGCATTCTACTGTATTGTATTGTATTGCATTGTATTGCATTGCATTGTATTGCATTGTATTGCATTGCATCGCAATGTATTGCATTGTATTGCATTGTATTGCATTGTTTTATATTGTATTGTATTGTACTGTATTGTGTTGTACTGTACTATACTGTAAATCATACCACTTTAAGTCACGGCAGATTTCTATGCCACAAATTCGGGCTGTTCTCCCCGGGGTGGGAGTGCGTCGCCACAAGTACAGCACCACCCTTTTTTTTTTCTTTCACCATATGAGTATGTTTCCCTATCAGAATGTCTTGTTCCCACATAATATGCCAGGACAACTTTCTTGTCTACTTGCGTTCTTTTACGTGCGCTGAATGCGTGTTACACACAGGACCTCGGCTTATCGTCACATCGGAAATACTAGCACCCAGACCACCTACCATGGTCGAGTGGATGAGGAGAAAATTTCACCAACTGGTATTCTCACTTTCTCGCCAGGTGGGTTACCTTTCGACCACTGATCCTGTAATATGATATAACACAGATGTGTTCCTATGGTATTCATAATTATGCTTACACCGAATTGTATTTCATGTTTTTAATGCATTCAGCGTTCTCTCTCCTCTCTCCTCTCTCCTCTCTCTACCTCTCTCTCTCTCTCTCTCCTCTCTCTCTCTCTCCTCTCTCTCTCTTTCTCTCTCTCCTCTCTCTCTCTCTCTCTCTCTCTCTCTCTCTCATTTTCTCCTCTCTCTCTCTCTCTCTCTCTTGTCTTCTCTCTCTCTCCTCTCCCCCCCCCTCTCACTCTCTCTCCCCCCTCTCTCTCTTGCACTCTCGCTCGCCTCTCTCACTCTCGCTCTCGCACTTATGCACACACACACACACAACACCCCAACACAACACACACACACACACACACACACACACACACACCACACACACACACACACTCTCTCTCTCTCTCTCTCTCTCTCTCTCTCTCTCCCCTTCTCTCTGTATGTCTTATCATCTCCATCATAGCGCTCTATCTGCTCTTCTTTCACTCTGACCCCCCCCTCGCCTCCCTCTCCATTCCCCCCTCGCCCCCCTCTCCATTCCCCCCCCCCATGCCCCTCCCCCCTCGCCCCCCTCTCCATTCCCAGTCCTCAGAGGTCTCACTGAAAAAGGAGTGTGCGTCCTCAGGCTGCACGTTGTGTTCGCCCAGCATGCCATCATCCAACACCTCTCCCGTTGACTCCGCCGGCATCAGGTCCTCTCTGGATTCCTCTGTTGACACACACAAACACACACGCACGCACGCACACATGCACACACACAAACACACACGCACGCACACACACACATGCACGCGCGCGCGCACACACACACACACACACACACACACACACACACACACACACACACTAGGGTCAAGTCGTAAAACAGACAGATAACGATTGGTTAATGAGTTGATTGATGGATGGATGGATTGATCGATTAATTGATTGACTGATTGACGATAAATTGATTGATTCCTTGACGAACAATCGAGGATCAGAGGGTAATCAAACCCTCAACCCCTTGCTTTCTGCACTACACACTGGCGCCAGTGCACACAACTTCCTCATCATCTATAGCGTGTTTCAATGTGGCACAGCCTATGGCTCTTCTGAAACCACTCATCCATTGATGTTCCAGGTGTTTACACCACACACACACACGCACACACACACACACACACACACACACACACACACACACACACACACACACACCACACACACACACAACACACCACACACACACACCACACACACACACACACACACACCACACACACCACACACACACACTAGACACGCACACATACACCACACACACACACACCACACCACACCACACCACACCCCACCACACACACACAACACACACACTCACACACACCACATACACACACGCCACACACACAACATACACACACACACACACACACACCACACACACACACCACATACACACACCCACACGCACACACACGCTCACCACACACACACACATACACACACACGCTCACCACACTACACACACGCCACACACACACTACCACATACACACCACACACACTACACACACTCGCTCTCTCTCTCTCTCTCTCTCTCTCTCTCTCTCTCTCTCCTCTCTCTCTCTCTCTCTCTCTCTCTCTCTCTCTTTCTCTCAACTATTTCAGAAAAAAATCAGCGATTCTGGCTATCGTCTTTATGATAACTGTACAAGTAATAATTATATTAAACTTTCAAGATATCTTAATTTCTGGCAAAGTCTGTGACTGGTACAATCGTACAAATGTGTTATCCCTCAAGTACAGATGTTAACTAAATGCTTTCAAGACAAACTCTTTGAAAGATGTAAACTATATATGTGGTAATAAGGTAACACATATTGATATTCTTCTTCATTGAAGACATCTAAAAGCATGTTTACCTGCTGTACCTAATCTATCTCTGGATCAGTTTTTGTCGCAACTATCGCAATTGTTGGACATTGTTGTAGCGCTAATAAGAAGTCCAATAATTTAGTATTTGTACTTTTTTAAACTTAGTTTTATCATTATTTCAACTTTGTTATTTGACATTGCTTTCAGGTATTGTTCAATCTTTTGTGTTTGCATTTTTTGTTGTTGTATGGTTGTGGTTATTTTGTTGTGTGTGGTTTTTGTTCATTTGGGTTTGTTTTTTGTGTGTTTTGTTGTTGTTGTTGTTGTTGTTGTTTTTGGGGGGTGTTGGTTTTTGTCTACAGTCACTTGACATGAATAGACGTTGTACTGAAGATATCACACTCTAAACCACGATGGTATTTCTTTACAATGAAAGCGAGTTGGTAAAGTCGCGCACTCATAAAAAAACCTTTTTGACATTTGTCACACGACAACAATCGTCATCGTCACACATTCAGACTATCTATTGTTGGTTAAAATTTTCGGTGACTGAACAAAGAAAGAGACAAAGAAAAGATAGGTAGTTACCTCTCTTGCTACTGGATGGGTCGGCTGCAAAGAAACAAAGGCAGAGCAATGTCAGTCATCAACAGTTCCAGACTTTTGGTTGATGTTTTTTTAGTTACATGGATTCTTAGTCACAGCTAAAAAGTAAACTGGCATTAGTGACACCAGAGTTACCATCAATGCTATCATTACCTTCAACGTAACTGGTGTTAAAGTTACTAGCACTGCTCTCTCTCTCTCTCTCTCTCTCTCTCTCTCTCTCTCTCTCTCTCTCTCTCTCCTCTCTCTCTCTCTCTCTCTCTCTCCCTCTCCCTCTCTCTCTGTCTTTCTTTCTCTCTCTCTCTCTCTCTCTCTCTCTCTCTCTCCTCTCTCTCTCTCCTCTCTCTCTTTCTCCTTCTGCCTGTCTGTCTGTCTCTTTCTCTGTCTGTCTGTCTGTCTGTCTCTCCGTGTCTCTCTGTCTCTCTGTCTGTCTCTCCCTCTCCTCTCTCCTTCTCACGTCCTCTCTCCCTCTCTATATCTTCCCTCTCTCTCCATTTCTCTCTCCTTTCTTTCCCTCCCTCTCTTTCCCTCCCTACCTCCAACCTCTCTCCCTCCCACCCTCTTTCCCATCCCTCCCATCCTCTTCCTCCCCCTCCCTCCCCCCCTCTCCCTCTCTCCCCCCCCCACCCTCTCTCTCTCTCTCCCCACCCCCCCTCTCCTCCCCCACCCCCTCTTCCCCACCCCCACCCTCTCCTCCCTCTCTCCCCCCCCCCACCTCTCTCTCCCACCCCACCCTCTCTCCCCCTCTCCCTCTCTCCCCACTCCCACCCTCTCCTCCCCTCTCTCCCTCTCTCCCCACCCCCACCCTCTCTTCCCCACCCCCACCCTCTCCTCCCCTCTCTCCCTCCTCCCCTCCAACCCTCCCATCTCTCCCTACCCCCACCCTCTCTCCCCTCATCCCCATCCCTCTCCCTCTCTCCCCCTGTGTCAGGGGCTGGCTTACACCTGATGACGGTGACCTTGGTGGTGTCGATGACCAGCCTGGAGGAGGATCTGCAGGTGTAGATGCCAGAGTCGTCCAGCGAGGCGTCGTCGATAATCAGGTCCGTCACAAACGTCTGCGTGGACTGCACCTGGTATCTGCACCGCCACCACATCAACAACAACAACAACATCACATGTCACATATCACATACACAGGCCTCTAGAGTAGAGTAGAGTAGAGTAGAGTAGAGTGGAGTAGAGTAGAGTAGAGTAGAGTAGAGTAGAGTAGAGTAGAGTAGAGTGGAGTGGAGTGGATTGGAGTGGAGTAGAGTGGAGTAGAGTACAGTAGAGTACAGTAGAGTACAGTAGACTACAGTAGAGTACAGTAGAGTACAGTAGAGTGGAGTGGAGTGGAGTGGAGTAGAGTAGAGTACAGTAGAGTGGAGTGGAGTGGAGTGGAGTGGAGTGGAGTAGAGTACAGTAGAGTGGAGTGGAGTGGAGTGGAGTAGAGTACAGTAGAGTGGAGTGGAGTGGAGTGGAGTAGAGTACAGTAGAGTGGAGGGGAGTGGAGTAGAGTACAGTAGAGTGGAGTGGAGGGGAGTGGAGTAGAGTACAGTAGAGTGGAGTGGAGTGGAGTAGAGTAGACAAGAGTAGAGTAGAGTAGAGTGGAGTAGAGTAGAGTAGAGTAGAGTAGAGTAGAGCAGAGAAGAGTAGAGTAGAGTAGAGTATGGTATGGTATGGTATGGTATGGTATGGTGCAAAGCAGTGCAGTGTACTATAGTGTGGTATAGTATAGTTTAGCATAGCATGCCATAGCATGACATCTCATGGCATAGTACAGTATAGTATAGTATAGTATAGTGTAGTATAGTATAGTATAGTATAATATAGTATAGCATAGCATAGGACAGCATAGGATAGTATAATACAGTACAGTAGATTACGATACAATACAGTAGAATAGAGATAGATGAATAATTGGATGAATGGATGAATGAAAGAAACAATGAAGGAATGGATGGATGAATGGATTAATGAATGAATGAATCAATCAATCAATCAATGGATTTATTAATTATTGAACGAATCAACCAGCCAACAAACCAACCAACAAAACAAAAAAGGTAAGGGTAAAGGTGTCCCATAACCTATAAGGTCGTAGGGGAGCGAGGCGTCAGAGACCTCACTTCTCTAGGGCCAGCATATTGAGGGCGGCGCCCATCTCCTCTCCCTCGCTGCTTTACCTTCCCTGACCCTAAAGAGGACAGGTACCCATTTACAGCTGGGTGAACTGGGGGAACTGTACTGAAGCCAAGGCGCGCAAACGGTCACCCATCCAACTGGTAACCACGCTCGACGCTGCTTAACTTGGCTGGGGGAAAGCGAGTGCTCCGACCACTGAGCTATCCCGTCCCCAATGAAACAAACCAACAAAAAACCAACCAAACCAAACCAAACCAGCCAAACAAAGAAAGGAACGACTGAACGAGCTCTAAGCCTGCCCCTGCCCCTCTGACCTGGTGACGACGACGTAGGGGTAGGTCAGGGAGTCCACTCTCCTCCCGTTCTTGTACCAGTGCAGGTCAAAGTTGCTCTGGTTCACGGCGGACACGTTGCACACCAGGTGAATCACCTGGCCCG
>CM054153.1:55903739-55906239 GCA_028751875.1 Rapana venosa | reverse complement strand
TAAGCCCCGAAAAGCCCGCCCCGCGCGTTGGGACTTTGGCGGGAAATAGAAAAATTGTTTTTTTGGGGTGGGAAAACGGAAGGAGAATGCCCCAAGAACTTTAAACAAAGTAAGAAGGGAATAAACAGGGGGGGCTAAAGGGGGGGGGGATTCTGGGCCCAAAAATTTAAAAATAATAATGATGAAATGGAATTAATTAAAACCCCTAATTTGTAAAGCAACAAATAAAAGCGCCCCGGTGAAAAGGGTTTTTTTGGGTTGTTTTTCGAGGAAAAATGGAAAAAAGGGCACTCAGGTGCTTTTTTTTTACATCCGGCCCAGTGTTTTATTGGGTTTTGTAATTTTTTCATCCCCTTCCCCAAAAAACAAGGGAAGGATCAGATAAAAAAAGGGGGAAAATTTCCTACAAAAGAATTTCCAAAAAAAGGGGTGGGGATGCTATTCCGCTATCTTTGTCCCCGGAAATCTCCACACGGGGAAGGTGAAAATCAGACAAAACAAAACTTTTTTCATGTTTTTCAGATATAAAAGGGGTTTCCATTTTGTAAAAATCAAAAAGGGCTTTTGGAAACATTCATTATTTTTAAATATTTTCTTTATTTCCCTTTTTCCCTTCGAGGGGCAAGGCACTCTAATTTTTTCGGGGGAAAGAAGAAGTACAATTTACTTCTATACGGGAAATAGCCACGACCACATTCCCCCTGCACTTTAAACCTACCCCTTTTCTTTCCTTTCCTTTTTTTTCTATTTCGAGGATAGGGGAAATAAGAACCATGCACTTTTTCCTTTTTACATCCAGCCCCGGGTGTACAGGGAAGTTTTAAAAAGGGTTTGGTCACCCAAATCTCGCAATGAAGTTTTTGTCCATTTAAAAGGGAAAAAGGGGGTTTCAAACCCCTGTCTCTGTCTCTGTCTGTCTGTCGTCTCTCTCTCTCTCTGTCTCCTCTCTCTCCCCTCTCTCTCTCCTCTCTCTTTTCTCTCTCTCTCTCTTTTCCTCTCTCTCCTCTCTCTCTACCCTTCCGGATGAAAACTTAAACCGGGGCCCCGTTGCAAAACTTTTTGCAGAACATCTTGCGCACCCTTTAAAAATCCTTTTCCTTTTTTCGAAAGAGTGGGCCATTGGTCCCGGTGGGAACAGATAAAAAAATTTTAAACAAAACCGTTTAAAAACACGGGGGACTGGATGAAAAAAAAGACATGAGTGCTTTTTTTCCCTTATCGTGGGAAAAAAAAAAAAATCTGAAATCTTTTTATCTCTCTCTCTCTCTCTCTCTGGGTTTTCTCTCCTCTCCTTCTAATCTTCTCCCCTCTCTCTCTCTCCCCCTCTCTCTCTCTCTCTCCCCTCCCTCTCCCCCTCCCCTCCCAAAAAAAAAAGGGGGTTGAAAAGGGTGGCGAGCGAAAGTGGCGACGCTTCTCCCGCTCTCCGGGGAGAGCACCCCCGAATTAAAATTTCTGAGCAGCGTTTTTGTTTTTGTTGTTTTTAACAAGTTTAAACGCTAAAAAAATTTTCCCTAAATTAAAAATTATTTTTTTTTTATTACCTCTTTGCCCAAAAAACCCTACAGCGCTCTGCCAAAAATCTGAGAGAAAATTTCCCAAAACTCCAAATCTTTTTTCCAAACCATTACAGTGCTCTAACCACAAAACCCATCATCTCCACCCACCCCCCCTTCCCTCCCCCCCCTTTTCTCCCCAAAAGGGGCCCTTTAAAAAAGGGTTTTTCAAAAATTTCCCCCCATTTTTTCTCCTTCACAGCAGAAAGAAAGCAGCACAGGGGCAGGGGCCAAGCTTGTCGTGATAACGCGCGTGCCCGTACAAAATTTGAGGGGATAAATTTAAAAGATGACGTCAAAAGGGCCCCTTTCCCGATACACGGGCCCTGCATTCACTGGGGAAGACCCAAAACCACAAATTAAAATTTTTGGAGCTGAACACGGGGAAGAGAAGAGAGAGGGGGAGAGAGAGAGAGAGGGGAAGAGAGGGGAGAGAGAGAGGAGAGAGAGGGGGAGAGGAGAGAGAGAGAGAGAGAGAGAGAAAGAAAAGAAAGAATTTTGAAAAAAAAAGAAAGAATGAAAGAAAGAGATGAGAGAGAGAAGAAGAGGAGAGAAGAAAAGAGAAAAAGAGAGAGATGGGGGGGGGGGGAGTGGGGAGTGGGAGGGGGAGAGAGAGAGAGAGAAAAGGAGGGGAGGAGAGAATAGGAAAAGGAAAGGGGGAGAGAGGGGAAGGGAGAAGAAGAGAGAGAGAGAGAGAAGAGGGGAATTACAAAATACGAAATTTTATTTACGAGGGTAGTAGTTTAAAGAACAATGTTTTTTTTTTTTCATCCAGCCTAAAGAGAAGAGAGAGAGAGAGGGGGAAAGGAGAGAGAGAGAAGGGGGAAAAGAGAGAGAACAAAGACAGAGACAGAGAGACGGGAAAAACGGGAAAACAGAGACAGTTTAAGAAAACAGACAGACAAAAACAGAAAGAAAGGGAGAGAGACAGAGACAGAGACGGGACA
>CM054153.1:55896239-55898739 GCA_028751875.1 Rapana venosa | reverse complement strand
TGCTGTTGCTGCTGCTGTTGCTGCTGCTGTTGCTGCTGTTGCTGCTGCTGTTGCTACTGCTGTTGCTACTGCTGCTGTTGCTGCTGCTGTTACTGCTGTTGCTGCTGCTGTTGCTGCTGCTGTTACTGCTGTTGCTGCTGCTGTTGCTACTGCTGCTGTTGCTGCTGTTGCTGCTGCTGTTGCTACTGCTGCTGTTGCTGATGTTGCTGTTGCTGCTGTTGCTGCTGCTGTTGCTGCTGTTGCTGCTGCTGTTGCTGCTGTTGCTGCTGCTGTTGTTGTTGCTGCTGCTGTTGTTGCTGCTGTTGATGCTGCTGCTGTTGTTGCTGCTTCTGTTGCTGCTGCTGCTGCTGTTGTTGCTGCTGTTGCTGCTGCTGCTGTTGATGCTGCTGCTGTTGTTGCTGCTTCTGTTGCTGCTGCTGCTGCTGTTGTTGCTGCTGTTGCTGCTGCTGCTGTTGTTGCTGTTGCTGCTGCTGCTGTTGCTGCAGTTGCTGGTGCTGTTACTGCTGTTGCTGCCCTGCTTTGCACAGCTGGGAATAGATGCCTGCTTAGCTTTTCCTCTTTTGCTATCTGCATGTTTTCTTTTCTTCTCCTCTCTCTCTCTCTCTCTCTCTCTCTCTCTCTTCTCTCTCTCTCTCTCTCTCTCTCCTCTCTCTCTCTCTCTCCTCTCTCTCTCTCTCTCTCCTCTCTCTCCGTTCAAGTTCGAGTTCTCTCTCTCTCTCTCTCTCTTCCTCTCTCTCTTCTCTTCTCCTCTCTCTCTCTCTCTCTCTCTCTCTCTCTCTCTCACTCTGTCTGTCTCTCTCCATCTCTCTCTCTGTCTCTCTCTCTGTGTCTCTCTCTCTCTCACACACACTCTCTCTCTCCTTATTTTCTTTTTTTTTTCATTTCGGATTTGTTGATTTTTTTTCTCTCTCTCTGAATTTCTTTCACTGTTTTTCTTTCTTCTTTCTGCTCAGCTTAAGAAATATGTGATTCCTAAAAGCTTTCTAAGCAGTTTTGGTTTTTCACTGCTTGGGATTTTGTATGTGTTCTTTCATTTCCTTTTCAGCTGTTTTCATTGCTTTATGTAGTTTTATCAGATATTTCAAGATTGAAAGTAGTTCTTCTTTGTTTTTGTCTTTTGTCTTCGTTGAGTGTGTATTGTATTTCTTCTCTCTTTGTTATGAATTTATACAGGTTTTTATAAATCTGTTCCTATATTATGGGGATTTTATTCATTCATTTGTTTTTATTGTTGATTTGTTGTTGTTGGTTGTTGTTGTTTTTTTAAGGGGGGGGGGGGTGGTTCATGTTCGTGACTTTATTCATACAGTGTTGTTTCTCTTTTTCCTGTTCTTGTGGCTTTATTTATATAGATCTTTTTCTTCTTTCTGTTGATTTTGTTATTACAGATTGTTTTTACTTTTTTTCTCTCTTTGTTGTGACTTTGTTCATACAGATTGTTTGTGACGTCCTTCATACAGTTTCAATTTCTTTGGTGTCACTGTATTCTTACAGGGTTTGATTTTTCTCTGCGTGTTGTCATTTTAGTCACATATGTCTCTGTGTTGTCACTTTAGTCATATGTGTCTCTGTGTTGTCACTTTAGTCATATATGTCTCTGTGTTGTCACTTTAGTCATAGATGTCTCTGTATTTTCACTTTAGTCATATATGTCTCTGTGTTGTGAATTTAGTCACATATGTCTGTGTGTTGTGGCTTTAGTCACATATGTCTATGTATTGTCACTTTAGTCATATATGTCTCTGTGTTGTCACTTTAGTCATATATGTCTCTGTGTTGTCACTTTAGTCATATATGTCTCTGTGTTGTCACTTCAATTTAGTCATATTATGTCTCTGTGTTGTCACTTTAGTCATATATGTCTCTGTGTTGTCACTTCAGTCATATTATGTCTCTGTGTTGTCAATTTAGTCATATTATGTCTCTGTGTTGTTACTTCAGACATATATGTCTCTGTGTTGTCACTTTAGTCACATATGTCTCTGTGTTGTCACTTCAGTCATATATGTCTCTGTGTTGTCACTTTAGTCATATATGTCTCTGTGTTGTCACTTCAGTCATATTATGTCTCTGTGTTGTCAATTTAGTCATATTATGTCTCTGTGTTGTTACTTCAGACATATATGTCTCTGTGTTGTCACTTCAGTCATATATGTCTCTGTGTTGTCAATTTAGTCATATATGTCTCTGTGTTGTCACTTCAGTCATATTATGTCTCTGTGTTGTCACTTCAGTCATATATGTCTCTGTATTGTCACTTCAGTCATATATGTCTCTGTGTTGTCACTTTAGTCATATATGTCTCTGTGTTGTCACTTCAGTCATATTATGTCTCTGTGTTGTCAATTTAGTCATATTATGTCTCTGTGTTGTTACTTCAGACATATATGTCTCTGTGTTGTCACTTCAGTCATATATGTGTGTGTGTTGTCACTTTAGTCATGCAGGTTGTTTTTTTCCTTTTTGTTGTGATTTTCTTTATACAGTTTGTTATACAGTT
>CM054153.1:55883739-55893739 GCA_028751875.1 Rapana venosa | reverse complement strand
ATGACCCCATCTTTCTCCCCTCATAAAATACAGTGACATCCTCTTTCTCCCATTACGGAATACCAATGGCATCATATTTCCCCCTTATGGAATACCAATGACATCATCTTTCTCCCATTACGGAATACCAATGACATCACATTTTTCCCTTAGGGAATACCAATGACATCATCTTTTCCCCACAGAATATAATGACCCATCTTTCTCCCCCTTACATAATACGATGACCCATCTTTCTACAATTTACACAATACAACGACCCATCTTTCTACCGCCAATACTATAATACAATGACCCATCTTTTTACTGTTTACATAATACAATGACCCATCTTTCTCCCCCTTATATAATACAATGACCCCCACATCGCCCCACGTTCAGAATACAATAGCCCTATCTTTCTCCCCTAAGTCAATACCAATAACCTATCTTTCTCCCAATGCCAATACCTATAACCCATCTTTCTCCCTAAGTCAATACCTATAACCCATCTTTCTCCCTTAAGTCAATACATATAACATGTCTTTCTCCCCTAAGTCAATACCTATAACCCATCTTTCTCCCCAAGTCAATAGCTTTAACCTCTCTTTCTCCCCAAGTCAATAGCTATAACCTCTCTTTATCCCCAAGTCAATACCTATAACCCATCTTTCTCCCCAAGTCAATAGCTATAACCTCTCTTTATCCCCAAGTCAATAGCTATGACCTGTCTTTCTCCCTGTCAATACCTATAACCCATCTTTCTCCCTTAAGTCAATACATATAACATGTCTTTCTCCCCTAAGTCAATACCTATAACCTTCTTTCTCTGCTAAGTCAATACCTATGACCTCTCTTTCTCCCCAAGTCAATAGCTATAACCTGTCTTTCTCCTCTAAACCTGCAGACAGTCTGGTAGGTCAGTAGTCATTCAGAGAAAAGGGCTCTGAACATATCTCAGTCTCGCCTACTGAAAATCAGATCTTTTTCGCCTTCCATAAAATAAATGTGGCGAGGAGAGAGAGAGAGAGAAGAGAGAGAGAGAGAGAGAGAAGAGAGAGAAAGTGAGAGAGAGAGAGGGGGGGGGGCAGACAGACAGACAAAGAGACCCAGGGAGACTGTGAGAGACAGAGATAGACAGAGATAGATACAGAAGAAGATAATGAGAGAAAATACAGAGATAGGGAGGGAGGGAGACAGGCAGACAGACAGACAGACAGACAGACAGACAGAGATATCTTCTTTCTCTAGCACTAGAGAGAAGTTCAGACAGTGCCCTTGCCTTCAGGAAGTAATGTGGAACGCATTGTGCTGCATCAACCGTTCTCTCTCACTCTCACGTATTTACAGAGATCGGTTCTATGCCTTTAGGATTTTCCTTTAAAAAAAAAAATAGGGATGGTTAGTGAGTGGTGTGCGCATTCAGCCACGAGTACTTTTGCGGGCCATTGATTGTCCCCACATTAATGAATGCACCGCTTTTCTTTCTTTAAAAAAGAAAAGAAGGGAAAACTCCTTTAAACTTGCTTATAATTTGCAGAGCCATTGTTTTACATATTCACTTTCACCTATCCTGTAGTTTAGTAAACCGTCTAGGCACCACTGTCGATTTTGCAACCAGCTTCCTCCACTGTTTGAGGTCCTTTTTCTTTTTACATCTATTTTATCTAGGGGACGGGATAGCTCAGTGGTCGCAGCACTCAGTTTCCACCAGTCAAGTTAAACAGCGTCGAGCGTGGTTACCACTTGGATGGGTGACCGTTTGCGCGCCTTGGTTTCGGTACAGTTCCCCAGTTCACCCAAATAGGCAACTGCCTCTTTAGGGCCATGGAAAGTAAAGCAGCGAGGGAGAGGAAAAGGGCGCCGCCCTCAATATGCTGGCCCCTAGAGAAGTGAGGTCGCTAACGCTTTGCTCCCCTACGACCTTATAGGTTATGGGACACTTTTACCTTTTTCTTAAAAATCTGTAAATGGTGATTTGAAACCACTGTTGCTTATTAGTTCTTATTTCTATTCGTATGAAGATACTCCTGTCCGCTATTGTTACATCTAAATCAGACAAGACATTTAAAGCCAACTGTTTACCCCTGTTGGGATGCAGGGGTGGGGGGGTGGGGGGGGCTGTCTGTATCTCCACCTTCTAGAAATTCTGTGCTACGAATTCCCGCCTTCCATCCCTCTCTTTGTTTCTGCCTTGTTCCTTTTCTTCCCGTTACCTCCTTCATATCTTACTTTATTTTCCCCTGCAGTTAACATCAGTGTAGACTCCACTCTCCATCAAAGACCTTCACACCGAGGTCCCGGTGTGAACGCACGCAGAACATCTTGCGCACACGTTAAATCCTGGTCCGCTTTTCGTAAGAGTAGGCCATTGTGTGCCTTGGAAACAAATGACAGAATTCACAATTAATCCGCAAAAATACGAGGACTGGATGTAAAAAAAATATATAAGTGCTTATTCTATTATCCTCGATATAAAAGAATTAAAAAAAAACAAATACCTTCTTGGTACATTTTCAAGCCTTTTTTGCCCAGAGAGACTTATAAAATAACAATTCCCTCCCATGCCAAAGTCGGATGTGCTGGGCCTGATTTGTCAGGCGCTTAACGGCAGCGCGACGCATTTTCTCTCATATGGCAGACAACAGTAGATGCTGCCTGAGCATTAGAAGAAGAAGAAGAAGAAGAAGAAGAAGAAGAAGAAGAAGAAGAAGAAGAAGAGAAGAAGAAGAAGAGAAGAAGATGATGATGATGATGATGACGACGACGACGACGACGACGATGATGATGATGATGATGATGATGATGATGATGATGATGATGAAACAGAAGAAGCAGAAGAAGCAGAAGCACGAGCAGATAACAGAAGCAGAAGCAGAAGAAGAAGAAGAAGAAGAAGAAGAAGAAGAAGAACAAGAAAAACAAGAACAACAAGAACAAGAACAAGAACAAGAAGAAGAAGAACAACAACAACAACAAAAAGAAGAAGAAGAAGAAGAAGAAGAAAGAAGAAGAAGAGAAGAAGAAGAAGAAGAAGAAGAAGAAGAAGAAGAAGAAGAAGATAAACAAATACAAGAAGAACAAGAAGAACAAGAAGAACAAGGACAAGAAAAACAAGAACAAGAACAAAAACAAGAAACAAACCTGTCCAACGTAACAGCAGAAGAGGCAGGTGATTTACAAATAATAATAATAATAATAATAATAATAATAATAATATATGGAATTTATATAGCGCTGAATCTTGTAAAAAACCAAACAAATAGACAAACACGAAGTACTATGTAATACCACGGTTTAGCAAGCTGCCAGTCACTGAAGTCATTCAGCAGTTTTTCCTCTCCAACCCATCCGTACAGATTCATAAACACAGCAATCGTTCGTTTCCTTTATGGAATCCCCCTCTCCTTCCATGTAATACGGCCAGTGGAACGTCAAAGTCAGCAATACTTCAATGATTCCACGAAGCGCAATGACAACGCTGACAGCCACATAACTGACAGGAATCCTAATCTCCAAACGGCACAAGACAAGCTACAGAAACGAGCCTTCTAATCTGAGGGAAGGAGATTCAAGATCCAAGAATATCCAACGTACCGCGATAGTCATAAATGCAAACATTGGCGAGGTCTCACCAAGGGCGATAACCACGCAGACGGGCAAATAACTGCACACTGCCACTTCTCTCCCCCAATCTCTCTTCCAATGTCCACCCCCCTCCCCCCCCCCCCCCCTTCCCCCCATTCCCCACACACACACATACACACATCCCAGTCCCAGTTTCTCCCTGCAACACACAGCTAGTTCAGACATTGCTCTACATGCTGTGCCACAGAAACACTCTGGTTACCAACCGTTTGACCACTGCATATATTTTCAGTGTGGAGAGGGTTCAAGGGTCAGGGGGAATCACGCCAGGAGAGGAGGGGTGGGGGGGGGGGGTGGGGGGGGGGTGGGGGTGGCACTGGCATCATGAAGTTCCCACCTGCGACAGGTCAAGCCGTGATGACTACTGCCCCTGCCCCTGTCCTGTCCTGTCCTGTCCTGTCCTGTCCCTGCCCCTGCCCTGTCCTGTCCTGTCCTGTCCTGTCCTGCCCTGCCCTGCCCTGCCCTGCCCTGCCCTGCCCTGTCCTGCAATCCTCTCCTGTCCTGCCCCTGCCCTGTCCTGTCCTGTCCTGCCCTGTCCTGTCCTGTCCTGCCCTGCCCTGCCCTGCCCCTGCCCTGTTCTGTCCTGTCCTGTCCTGTCCTGCCCTGTCCTGTCCTGTCCTGTCCTGCCCTGTCCTGTCCTGTCCTGTCCTGCTCTGTCCTGTCCTGTCCTGCCCCTGCCCTGTCCTGTCCTGTCCTGCCCTGTCCTGTCCTGTCCTGTCCTGCTCTGTCCTGCCCTGTCCTGTCCTGTCCTGCCCTGCCCTGCCCTGTCCTGTCCTGTCCTGCCCTGTCCTGCCCTGTCCTGTCCTGCCCTGTCCTGTCCTGTCCTGCCCTGTCCTGTCCTGTCCTGTCCTGTCCTGTCCTGTCCTGCCCCTGTCCTGTCCTGCCCTGTCCTCTCCTGTCCTGCCCTGCCCTGTCCTGTCCTTCCCTGTCCTGTCCTGTCCTGTCCTGCCCCTGTCCTGTCCTGTCCTGTCCTGTCCTGTCCTGACCAACTCTACAGCTTCCAGCTGGAAGACATCTGTAGTGCATTGGAAAACAGCAATTATCTTCACTGACTATCTCCTTCTGGAATATACCTGCAGACTATTGGAAGCCACCTGGCTGCAGTCTACTGGAAGTCATCTGCAGTCCAACGGAAGAAATTGCAGTCCACTGGGAAACAACAATTATCTTCACTGACTATTTCTATTTGGAAGACATCTGCAGTCTATTGGAAGACATCTGCAGTCCACTGGAAGACATCTGCAGTCCACTGGAAGACAGAAATCATCTTCACTATCTCTGTAATGATGGAATACATCTGCAGCCTATTGGAAGACATCACTTATCTTCACTGACTATCTTCATGTGGACTTCATCTGCAGTCTAATGGACTACAGCAAATTATCTTCACGGACTATCTCTATATAGAATATATCTGCAGTTCATTGGAATACAACAATTATCTTTACTATCTCTATATGGAAGACATCTGCAGTCTATTCGAAGACGGCAATTATCTTCACTGATTATCTCTATATGGAAGACATCTGCAGTCTATCGGAAGACAGCAATTATCTTCACTGATTATCTCTATATGGAAGACATCTGCAGTCTATCGGAAGACAGCAATTATCTTCACTGATTATCTCTATATGGAAGACATCTGCAGTCTATTCGAAAACAGCAATTATCTTCACTGACTATCTCTACATGGAAGATATCTGCAGTTTATTGGAAAGCAGCGATTAGCTATCTTTGTATGGATGAAGGTTTAGAAACAAGACGTGACTCTCTGCTCCAAACTCTTGTGACTGATCCAGATCAAGTGTGTTTTCTGACGGGCAACACGGCCGAGAGATTAAGACCGTTGGACGTCAATCTTCATGGGCCCATGAAGTCGTGGGTTCAAATCTCGGCGACGTCTGGTGAATTAAGGGTGAGGAATCTTACGATTTCCCGGATCAACTTCAAGTACAGATCCGCAAGTGCCTTAAACCGCTTTGTGTATATAGTCATGGAACAAGATTAAATATGCATGTTAAAGATCCCGTCGTTCATTTCAGCGTTCGGTGGGTTTCGAAAACACGAACATACCCAGTATTCATCCCTGAAGTCGGAATGCGGCTACATTCATGGTGGGCAAAAAATCTCAATCACGCAAAATCTCATCATTGGTGAACCTCAAACTTAAACTACATAATAAAATTAATTTGGTGGGGTTTTTCGGTTTTTTTTGCTTTCTTACCTACAGTGGTCGGAGCACTCGCTTTCCCCCAGCCAAGTTAAGCAGCGTCGAGCGTGGTTACCAGTTGGATGGGTGACCGTTTGCATGCCTTGGCTTCAGTACAGTTCCCCCAGTTCACCCAGCTGTAAATGGGTACCTGCCCTCTTTAGGGTCAGGGAAGGTAAAGCAGCGAGGGAGAGGAGATGGGCGCCGCCCTCAATATGCTGGCCCTAGAGAAGTGAGGTCTCTGACGCCTCTCTCCCCTACGACCTTATAGGTTATGGGACTCCTTTACCTTTACCTTACCTGCTTTTGCAAAAGTGGGTCTATGTCCAAAACGAAAAAAACAAATGAATAAACATCCCCAGGTCTTGTGTCTTTCCACTCATCAACTTGCCAGAATCAAGCACGCTGACTGCAGTGTGAGGGTGGCTTTCAATTCTCCCTGCAAAGAATAGCTGATGAAGTGGATTCCTTGGCCGCTTTGGTGTTGCCGGCTAAATGAACTGTTTGCTTTGAACATGAAAACCCGTCACCTTTGAAGTGAACATTCCAGTGTTTTCAGTTTTCAGGGTAGGAGAGAGAGAGAGAGAGAGAGAGAGAGAGAGAGAGAGGACAGACGGACAGACAGACAGACAGACAGAGAGAAAGAGACTGAGACACAGAGAGAGGACAGACAGGCAAAAAGAAAGACAGAGAGAGAGATAGAGAGGAGAGAGAGTGTGTGGGGTGTGTGTGTGGTGTGTGTGTGTGTGTGTGTGTACGAGCGTGCGTGCGTGCGTGCGTGCGTGAGTGTGTGTGTGTGTGTGTGTGTGAGAGAGAGAGAGAGAGAGAGAGAGAGAGAGAGAGAGAGAGAGAGAGAGAGAGAGAGAATGAATGAATGACTGAACATTTTTATTGAGGGAAAAGAGTAAGCAGAGAGAGAGAGAGAGAGGAGAGAGAGAGAGAGAGAGAGAGAGAGAGAGAGAGAGAGAGAGAGAGAGAGAGAGAGAGAGAGAGAGAGACAGACACAGAGAGAGAGAGAGAGAGAGAGAGAGAGAGAGAGTGAGAACAAGCATGTACGAGTATTTCAAATTTCTGTTCTCCATAACGCACAGACAGTGGCTACTATTGCCTGTCATAAATATGAGCAAAAATGCTTGGCGCTGCCGTTAAGCGCCTGACAAGTCAGGCCCAGCGTATTCAATGTGGGAGATAATTGTTATCTGTTAAGCTTCTCTGGGAAACAACAAGGCAGGAACATGGACCAGCAGGGCAGAAGACAGACAAGGTGACAGGAGGCGACAGGGAACAAGGCAGATACAAAGAAAGGGACAGCAAACCCAGGTCCCGTGTGCGAACGCATACAGAACATCTCGCGCACACGTTAAACCCGTCCCGCTTTTCGGAAGAGTACGCCATTGTGTGCCGGTGAGAACGGATGACAAAATTCACAAACTCCATACGCGCGAGGACGGATGTAAACAAGCAACGAGTGTTTATTCCATTATCCTCGAAATAAAAGAAGAAAAGAATAGAAAAGAAGTCTATGAGTATAACTGGTTTATTATTTTTAATTCATCATCACACAGGCAGTGATACTCCAACTTCAGACGAACGTCTAGTCAAGTGTGCTTGATATTGTTCCAAATATCCCTTTATCTTTTGCTGCAATTAGAGACAGAAGCAAGCAAACACTTAATTTTCGAATCCCAGACTTCTCCCAACATCCTCAGAATGCAAACACAGGGTCTGCTTGGATTCCGCCAATCTCGGAAATTGAATTGTGTTGGCCAAACATTTCATCCGCTCACGATCTTCGGTGATAAAACAAATGGGGGTTTGGGACAATGGAGGAGGCATAAAGCAGAGGATTTTTGTTGGGGAGGGGGTATGGGGTAGGGGGGGCGTCATTGATTTTCTTCTCTTCACACTCTCACTGCCTGAAGCCACTTCCCATGCTGGCTGTTTGGCTTAATAAATGAAAGAAAGAAAGAATGAAATAAAGAATGAATGAATGAATGAATGAATGAAAGAAAGAAAGATTGAATGACAGAAAGAATGAAAGAAAGAAAGAAAGAATAAAATCCTTCACTGCTTCAGCTAGCTAAACACTACACTGCATGCACAGTCTTTGTTTGTGGCCACTTGTCTTTGACAGAGAAATGACTCCTGTTGTGTGTGTGTGTGTGTGTGTGTGTGTGTGTGTGTGTGTGTGTGTGTGTGTGTGTGTGTGCGTGCGTGTGTGTGTGTGTGTGTGTGTGCGTGTGTGTGTGTGTGTGTGTGTGTGTGTGTGTTGTGTGTGTGTGTGTGTGTGTGTGTGTGTGTGTGGGTGTGTGTGTGTGTGTGTGGGTGGGTGTGTGTGGGTGTGGGTGTGTGTGGGTGTGTGTGTGTGTGTGTCTGTCTGTCTGTCTGTCTGTCTGTCTGTCTGTCTCTCTCTCTCTCTCTCTCTCTCTCCTCTCTCTCTCTCTCTCTCTCTCTCTCTATGTGCTACATTTCAATTAATAACTAAAGCCCTAACCAGACTTTACATACTAAAAATGACACACATAAAACGCATGAACTCGAGTGCGAGAGAGCAAGAGAGACACAGAAAGAGAGAGACAGAGACAGAGAAAGACTCAGATGGTTCCTTCATGCATAGCTATAGACCAAGGCCCGCTATAAAGGGGTAGAGGAAGTTGCGATTATAACTGGTAGAGAAGTAGTCAGATCCATCACCTAAAATCCCAACTGACTGCATGGAAGAAAGAAAATGATGAGAGAGAGACAGAGACAGAGAGAGAGAGAGAGAGAGAGACTGACCGACTGACAGAGAGACAGAGAGACAGACAGACCGAAAAGACACAGAGAGACAGACAGACAGACGGAGAAAGCGAGAGAAAGAGAGTGAGAGAGAGAGAGAAAGAGAGAGAGAGAGAGTCAGAGAGAGACAAAGAGACAGAGACAGACAGACTGAAAAGACAGACACAGAGACAGAAAGAAAGGCAGAGAGAGAGAGAAGAGAGAGAGAGAGAGAGAGAGAGAGAGAGAGAGAGAGAGAGAGAGAGCAGAGAGAGACAGAGAGAGACAAAAAGACAGAAACAGACAGCGACAGACAAACAGAAAGACAGAGACAGACGGAGACAGAAGAGAGAGACACAGAGAGAGAGAGAGTCAGAGAGAGACAAAGAGACAGAGACAGACAGACTGAAAAGACACAGACAGAGAGACAGAAAGAAAGACAGACAGAGACAGAGAGAAACAAAGCGACAGAGACAGACAGCGACAGACAGCCAGCGACAGACAGACAGACAGACAGACAGACAGACACAGACAGACAGACAGACAGGCAGACAGACAGAGACAGAGAGAAACAAAGCGACAAAGACACACGTACCGCCAACAGCTTCTTCATCTGGCAGAGAGAACAGAACACACACACACACACACACACACTCTCTCTCTGTCTCTCTGTCTCTCTGTCTCTCTGTCTGTCCCTCTCTCTCTCCTCTCTCTCTCTCTCTCTCTCTCTCTCTCTCTCTCTCTCTCTCTTCTTCTTCTCCTTCTCTCCCTCTCTCTCTCTCTCCCCTCTCTCTTCTTCTCCCTCCCCTCTCTCTCTCTCTCTCTCGCCCTCTCTTCTTTTTCTTCTTCTCCCTCCTCCCCTCTCTCGCTCTCTCTTCTTCTCCCTCCCTCCCTCTCTCTCTCTCTCTCTCCCTCCCTCCTCTCTCTCTCTCTCCCTCCCTCCCTCTCTCTCTCTCTCCCTCCCTCCCTCTCTCTCTCTCTCCCTCCCACCCTCTCTCTCTCCCTCTCCGTCTCAATCCCTCTCTCTCTTTATCTTTCTCTCTCCCCCATCTCACTCCATCTCTCTCTCTCCCTCTCTAACACTCCCTTTCTCTCTCTCTCTCCCCTCTCTCTCTCTCCCTCTCTAACACTCCCTTTCTCTCTCTCTCTCCCTCTCTCTCTCTCCCTCTCTAACACTCCCTTCTCTCTCTCTCCTCCCCTCTCTCTCTCCCTAACCCTCCCTTTCTCTCTCCCTCTCTCTCCCTCTTTCTCCCTCTCTCTCTCCCTCCCTCACCCCTCTCTATCCCTCCCTCCTCCCCCCCATCTCTCTCTCTCTCTCAGTACAGCCAGCAAAGTTTTTATTCTAGGCTGCTCGAAAAAGAAAATGGTATAGCAGACCTGGTGTATAACAGGTAACAGATAGCCATT
>CM054153.1:55873739-55878739 GCA_028751875.1 Rapana venosa | reverse complement strand
AATAAATAAACGGTATATAGACAGGAAAAGAAAAGAGAGCTATAGCACTGAAAAATATGAAAGAAACTCCAACAATAAACAACAACAGTAGTAGAAGTAGTAGTAGTAGTAGTAGTAGTAGTAGTAGTAGTAGTAGTAGTAGTAGTAGTAGTAGTAGTAGTAATAATAATAATAGTAGTAGTAGTAATAATAATAATAATAATAATAATAATCATAATAATAATAATAATAATAATAATAATAGTAGTAGTAGTAGTAGTAGTAGTAGTAGTAGTAGTAGTAGTAGTAGTAGTAGTAGTAGTAGTAGTAAGAGCAGCAGCAGCGGCAGCAGCAGCAGCAGCAGCAGCAGTAGTAGTAGTAGTAGTAGTAGTAGTAGTAGTAGTAGTAGTAGATGTAGTAGTAGAGGTAGTAGTAGCAGTAGTAGTAGTAGTAGTAGTAGTAGTGGTAGAACTGCTACTACTGCTACTGCTGTTGCTGCTGCTGTTTCCCCTTCATCTTCAGATCCTCCTCTTTATCCTTCTTCTCTACGTATAGGAAAATGCTGGCCGGAGTAATATCTAGAGAGAGAGAAACACACACACAGACACACAGACACAAAGACACGCGCACAGATACACAGACTGACCCTCAGACACACAGACACACAGAGACAGAAACAGACACACAGACACACAGAAACAGACACACAGAGACAGAAACAGACACACAGACACACAGAAACAGACACACAGAGACAGAAACAGACACACAGACACACAGAAACAGACACACAGAGACAGAAACAGACACACAGAAGGTGTAACAAAACGAAGGCAACAACATGTGACACTCTACCATTTCAGCGACCAAAAAACAAGCTTAACAGAATAAAATACATATAAACACAAACAACCAAGAGGACCTAGCGTCAACACCTCAATCCATCACCACCCGGAATAAGATCAACAAACAAAACAAGGGACTGAATTGTGTCGCCAAAAATATAATTGTGAAGATATCAACGAAACCAACAATAAGATGAAGACATAAACCAATAACAAAACAAAATCCAAACTAAATCAATGACTAAATCAAGAAGCCAAACTTCAACGTTCATAGCAATAGTGACAGGCTTGCATGCACAGAAGACACTGATCTCAGCTTCATGTCCAGTCAGCGTTTTGTTGCAGTAGTTTAGCTATACATGAGCGGCTTAGGAGCAAGAAAGCAAAATCAGATTGCCCAGAACAAAACACACACGCACACACACACACACGCATACACGCACACGCATATGCACGCAAGCATGCAAGCACACACACACACACACACACAAGCACACGAGTCCTTATTCCATAATCCTCCGAATGAAAGACAAAAAAAACACCCGCACACACGCACGCACACACACACACACACACACACACACACACACACACACACACACACACACACACACACACACACACACACACACACACACACACACACACACACACACACACACGGACATGCATATACACGCAAGCATGCAAGAACACACAACAACACACAAAGCACACGAGTGCTTATTCCATAATCCCCGAATAAAGAAAAAAATACACACGCACACACGCACGCACACACACACACACACACACACACACACACACACACACACACACACACACACACACACACACACACAAACAGTTGTAAAATAAAATAACAGTTCCTTTTAAATGCACATAGCGTGTGTAAACATGTGCATGCATTGCAGTCGCAAAATTCATCACCTCCCCCCCCCCTTTCCAATACACAACACAAACAAACGCACACGCACAGACACTCACATGCAAAGTTTTCCTTATGAATATTTAACACACGCACGAACGCGCTCAATGGCATGTACAGACATACTGAGAGAGAGAGAGAGGGAGAGAGAGAGAGGGAGAGAGAGAGATAGGGGGGGAGAGAGAGGAGAGGAGAGAGAGAGAGAGAAGAGAGAGAGAGAGAGAGAGAAGATGGAGAGGGAGAGAGAGAGAGAGAGATAGAGAGAGGGAGAGAGAGAGGGGGGGGGAGAGAGAGAGAAGGATAGAGAGAGAAACAAACAGACAGATAGATAGACAGACAGAGATAAACACACAACACACGCACGCAGACCACAGATAGACACACAAACCGACACACAGACAGAAACAGAGAGGCAGAGACACAGAGAGAGAGGCAGAGAGAAAGAGACAAAAGACAGACACAGACAGACAGGAGAAAAAGAAAGAGAGAGAGAGAGAGAGAGAGAGAGGGGGGGGGGCGTGGAGCGACAAAGCAAGAGATACAGACAGACAGAAAGGGAGACAGAGAGGGAGACAGAGACAGAGAGACAGAGACAAAGAGACGGAGATGCAAAGACAGCGACAGAGACAGAGAGAAAAACAGACAGAGAAAGACAGACAGACAGACAGACAGATGTTATGGCCATAACGACCTCCTAACACCAGTTTTGTGACCGCCGTGGCATCAGAAGACCCATTCTCTGGCACTGCACTGAACACAGTATTGCAAAGAGCACAGGTCACAGAGCTCATTCACACAGGCATCACTGCTTTGCAAAAACTGTTCAGGAAGGGGAGCACCAACCATTTTGGAATCGGTGGAAATCAGATCATACAAGCTATGAGAAAAGAAGACAATGATTGTAGAATGTGGTTTTCCCTTCTGCATCATTCTGTTTTGATGGTCAGTTGCTCTGTATTATTCTGTGGGTTTTGTTGTTGGTTTTTTGTGTTTGAGAGACGGGATAGCTCAGTGGTTAGAGCACTCGCTTCCCCCAGCCAAAGTTAAGCAGCGTCGAGCGTGGTTACCAGTTGGATGGGTGACTGTTTGCACGCCTTGGCTTCAGTACAGTCCCCCAGTTCACCCAGCTGTAAATGGGTACCTGCCTACAATACATTCTGCTCATCGTTCGTTCACGCACTACAGATTTTTCATCGCTTTCTCCACTGCCGCTTCATCACACCACACCACACCACACCACATCACACTACACTACACTACACCACACCACACCACACCATATAAAACCCCACCCCACCACACTACACCACACCACACCACACCACAACCACACACCACACCACACCACACTACCCTACACCACACCACACCACACCCCACCACCCCCACACCACCCCACCCCACACCACACTACACCACACCACACCACACCCCTCCCCACCACCCCACACCACACCACACCCCTCCCCACCCCACCCCACACCATACCACACCACATCACACCACACCACACCACACCACACTACACCACACCACACCACACCACACCACACCACACCACACACTCTAGCTACCCCGCTATCGCCCCTTACAGCCATCCTGCCAATTGCTCCCCATCCCCCCCCACTCCCCCCCCCCCCCTCCACCCCAGCACAATTCTCAGAGGAGACGGGGACTCAGCCCTGATTTCCGCCACTGCCTCTCCCCTGCCGACAGACCTGGCTGGCCTGGAGAGCCAGCCCTGAATACCAATCAGCCCTGCTTCCTCCACTTGGGCCATGGAGACACAGCCACTGCCATTCTCGTAGGTAAAGAAGACAGGGAGTAGGATATGCTGTGGTGGTAGTGGGTGGGGGGAAGGGTGCTGTGATAACCTTGCTGTGTGACAGTTTATTGTCAGAAACACGGAAGAAGAAGAAGAGGAAGACAAAATAATAGGTGGCGCTGCTCTTGTAGCGATGCGCTCTCACCAAGGGAGAGCAGCCCGAATTTTTACGAAGAGAAATCTGCCGAGGCTTAAAGCGGTATAATCTAAAATAGATATATTAATGAATAACTACTACTACTACTACTACTGCTGCTGCTGCTGCTGCTGCTGCTGCTGCTGCTGCTGCTGCTGCTGCTACTACTACTGCTACTGCTGCTGCTGCTGCTGCTACTGTTATTGCTACTGCTACCACTAACTCTTCTACTACCACCATCACTATTTTTACTGTTGCTGCTGCTGCTGCTGCAGAAGGTTTGTGACTGACAAATCCTATGATGTGAAGAGTGTCATGTAAACTAGTCCACACTGTACCAAGGGGATGAGACCAGTCAATCCTCTCTCTCTCTCTCTCTCTCTCTCCTCTCTCTCTCTCTCTCTCTCTCTCTCTCCTCTCTCTCTCTCTCTCTCTCTCTCTATCTCTCTCTCTCATTTTCGCCCTGTCTGTATTCTTCTTTAATTTTAACGTCTTTTCACATTACGTGATATTAGTCTTTGTCGTATATCTATCTATCTGTCTCTCTCCATCTCTCCCCCCTCCCTCTATCTCTGTCTCTCTCTGTCTCTCTGTCTCTTTGTCTGTCTGTCTCCTTTCCTCTCTTTCTTTCTGTCTGTCCGTCCCTGTCTCTGTCTCTGTCTCTGTCTCTCTCTCCCCCCCCCCCCTCTCTCTCTCTCTGTCCCTCTGTAGCTGCTCATCCCTGAGAGTGTCAAGGGGCAGCAGATTCAGATTCAGGTTCAGCCATCAGCCAGGATTGGTCCACAGAGCGATAGTACAGTACAGTACAGTGGCGGGTGATCGCTGCGATAGCTGAAGCCATGAATACCAATGGCTGCCATGCAGGAGGACCCTCAGCCCGTCCTCTCCCCTGGGGTCTGATCTGCCCTCTCCTCACTGCTGCAGAGAAGATAGAGCCCCCCCTCCCCCCACCTCCCCCCACCGCCCCCCTTCAGTGATTGTTACCAGTACAGAGTTCATTCCTTTCCCATCTTCACTACTTCTGTAGAGAACGGCTAATGGTATTTTGGGGGTCTGATGGTCGGCTTTACTAGCGCTTGAAACTGCGCAGCAATGCAGTTCGAACAATGCCGAAAAGGCGTTAAGTTTTCTAGAGGAAGGATTCAACTTGGATCGTGTATAGCTGGACTTTTTTAATCAGCAAGAGTGGGGTCTTGTCTATCACAAAACCAAAACTCTTGTGTCTATCTCCTGTCTTCCTCGTCCATTTTCCTAGATATTGTCTTTAGAAATTTTTTTTGAAGATAT
>CM054153.1:55836239-55853739 GCA_028751875.1 Rapana venosa | reverse complement strand
GGGGGAGTCAGAGAGAGATGAAGAGACATACAGAGACAGAGACAGAGACAGAGAGAGTATTGTCCCAGAGCTCAGGGGATTTACAGGCCATCAAGCCACTGCCGCCATGTCTACTTTCCTCTCTCCTGCTCTGCTTTACAAAACAGCTCTCTACTTTTTCTTTCGTTCTGTCTTTCTTTTGCTTTTAGAAAGGCAGGATGGTGGAGGTGGTGGTGGTGGTAGTGGTGGAGGGGGAGGAGTGAGAAGGGTGAGGTCAGGATAGGGTGGAGCAAAGGCAGCTGTAGTATCATAGCAATTTTAGAATGTTTTTCTGTAGGGGAAAACGAAGATAGTTTTGATGTCATTAGTTGGGGAACTATAGTTTTTATGTCATTGGTTGGGGAACTATATATAACTTTTATGCCATTAGTCGAGGAAACACAGATAGTTTTTATGTCATTGGTTTGGGAAAACACAGATAGTTTTCATGTCATTGGTTGGGGAAAGTAAAGATAGTTTTCATGTCATGGGTTGGGAAAACGCATATAGTTTTCATGTCATTGGTTTGGGAAAGTAAAGATAGTTTTCATGTCAAGGGTTGGGGAAAATAAATATAATTTTCATGTCATTGGTTGGGGAACATAAAGATAGTTTTCATGTGACTGGTTGGAAGAAATAAAGATAGTTTTTGTGTCGTTGGTTATGCTTAGGCTTGCTGCGATTAAGGCGAATTTTCAAACGCAAATTGCATAATTTTGCATAATTGCTCTTATGTCTGACTGCGCGTAAAAATAGATCAGTTGTTGTCTGTGCCCACATCTTCTTTCAACCCTACATCCAACTCTACGATACACCTCATTCATTCAATCAATCACTCCATCCATCGTCTGTCAGCCAACATGCCATCTAACCTCTCCTCTTTTCTGTTGGCTTTCTGAACATGTCATATCCGTACTGTCCAGCCAGAAATCGCCCATTCAGGTTTTAGGACACAAAAAAGCCATTGGAGGTTACATCCATGCACATCTGCGATACAGCTTGCTCTTGCGACCTGCGCTGTGATTGAAGCAGAGATCTCAATACAAACACGATGTCTTTGTGCTGATCCAAAGATCTACAGTCTTCTTCATTGGGAAGCGGTGTGGAATCCATTAGGATGAACCCACAACGCCTGTGGGGCCTGTTTGGATTCTCTGCTGCACTGAGAAATGGCATGTCTACTACTGCTCTTCAGATACAGCCTAGAGAGAGAGAAAAAGCTTCCGTAACCTTAATCCCTCCCACATCTTTCTCTTCTACTGTAGCCTTCATTCCTATTTCGAGTTTTCCTTCAGTTGTATGATGCTGACAGAAATACATTTTTTAACGAGGTTTAGAAAGTGTCGTTTTTAAAAGAAGTATGTGGGGGCAGAATATTGGACAACAGACAAGTGTGAACGTGTGTGGGTGTCAGTGGGTCAGTGGTCTACAGTACCACACCTGCCTGGAAAGCGAAAACAAATCTGGGTCCCGAAATGTGTGGTGGTTTTATCCCCGTTTGTGCAGCAAGATTTTCCCTAATCCACTGGACCGTGAGTTGTTGTCTGGGTGTTAGTCTTTCGGATGAGATAATAAACTGAGGCCCCCTGTGTAGCGTGCGCTACAACCAACGGCAACAATAAAGTTGTCTGTGGGAATGTTTTGTAAAAATAAAAAGAAGAAAAGACACTCTAATAGATAACAATTCTTGTATTCTTTTATTTCGAGGATAATGGAATAAGCACTCATGTGCTTTTTTCATCCAGTCCCCGTATGTATGCGGTTTTGTCAATTTTGTCATTCGTTCCCACCGGCACACAATCGCCTACTCTTACGAAAAGCGGAACGGGATTTTACGTGTGCGCAAGCGGACAGGAAAATGGAAAATGGGTGGTGCTGCTCTTGTGGCGACGCGCTCTCCCTGAGGAGAGCAGCCCGAATTTCACGTAGAGAAATCTGCCGTGACTTTAATTGGTACATAAAACAATGCAATACAATACAACACAATACAATGCAACACAACGCAATGCAATACAATACAATACAACACAATACAATGCAATGAAAAATCCCTTCAAACGGGATTTGAATCCAGGTCAGCAGATCACGAACGCAATGCACATCACTCTAACCACCCGGCTACCCATCCTTTCCCTGAGAGAGCTGACTGAAGTGTTATCTTTACTTTTTCCAAGCAGACTATCATCTTGAACATACTGAACAGCTTCATTTTCAGAAAAAAGACAACATCAACAACAACAAAACAAACAAACACAAAATCAACATCAACACACACAAAAACTAAAAACAAGAAACAAAACCCCGCCGCCCCCTCTCTAGAAATGTAAAACAGCACCAAATTAATCATCCCACATCTGAGAGCAAAGCACAAACATAGTTTTCTGTCAACCGTAAACAATGTAGAACGATTTATAAACTTAGACAACATTTTAGCAAGTTCTTTTAGTATTGCTCACTATTTTTTGCGTCTGTCTGTCTGTCTGTTGGTCGGTCTGTCTGCCTGTCTGTTTGATGCAGTGTTACACAGTGACCCTGAAGTCAGAAGAAAAACCTGTACACAATGTGTTACGACATACCCCAATGACAGGAACAAAGCAGGCAAAACAGAACAGAGCAAAGCAAAAACAAAACACAAAACAGAACACAAAACAAAACAGAACAAAACAAAACAGAACAAAACAAAACAGAACAAAACGAAACAAAACGGAAAAAAACAAAGCAAAGCAAAAAAAAAACACAAAACAAAACAGAACAGAACAAAACAAAACAAAACAAAGCAAAACCGAACAAAACAAAACAGAACAAAGCAAAGCAAAAGAAACACAAAACAGAACAAAAAAACAAAAAAAGAAACAAAAGACAACAGAAATAAAACAAAACAAAACAAAACAGAAACAAAACAAAACAAGCAATGCAAAACAAAAACAGAATACTAAACAGAACAGAACGAAACAAAACAGAACAAAGCAAAGCAACAAAAAAACACAAAACAAAACAAAACAAAGCAAAGCAAACAGAACACAGAACAGAACAGAACAGAAACAAAACAAACAGAAACAAAGCAAAACTAAACTAAACAAAACAGAACAGCACAAACACAACAGAATAGAAACAAACAAAGACCTTAAATAAAATAATACACACAAGATACAAGAAGAAATGGTGATGACAATCACGATATCTGACAGCTAGACTCAGACAGAGAAGGCCCCCAAAGAAAATACTATAACCTCTTTTTCTTCTTCATCACACTTCACAATTTTGAAGGCGCCTTTTCTCATAGGAATAAGTAAAAACAAAAATAGAAATCAAGTGTGCGGATTGATTTCTCTTCAAAGGGGATCTCCATTCACTCCCTTTACTGCCCACACTTCTCTGGCACTCTCTCAGCCACGTTGCTCTCTTCTCTGATTCGATTATTTTTCCAAGCACAGGCCTCATGAAGAGTTGATGAATAGAAGAGAGAGAGGCAGAGACAGAGACAGAGACAGAGAGAGATGGGGAGAGAGGGAGAGAGGGATGGGGAGAGGGGGAGGGAAGAAGAAGGGGGAGAGAGAGGGAGAGAGGAGGGAGGGAGGGAGGGATGGGGAGAGAGATCGGGAGAGAGAGAGAGGGAGAGAGAGACAGGGAGAGAGAGAGACAGGGAGAGAAAAGGGGGGCAGAAGAGAAAAGAGAGAGAGAGAGAGAGAGAGAGAGAGAGAGAGGAGAATCGTGGAGAGAGAGAGAGGGAGAGAGAGAGAAAGGGGGAGAAAAGAGAGGGAGAGAGAGAGAGAGAAAGAGAGAGAGAGAGAGAGAGAGAGAGAGAGAGAGAGAGAGAGAGAGAGAGAGAGAGGAGAGAGAGAGAGAGAGAGAGAGAGAGAGAGAAGAGAGAGAGAGAGAGAGAGAGAGATCGCTGGGCAACTTAAGCAAGAAAAAGAGTGAACATTATTTTTCTTCTCCTTTCTGTCTTTTTTCTTTTCCTTTTCCCCCTCTTATTTATTCATTAGGTCCTGTTTTCGCTGCTTGTTTGCCTGTTTTAATTTTTTTTCGGCAAAGTTTTCTTCACTGTGATCAATGCGATTCACGGAGTGTCAATGCCACGACCGCTACCACCGCTGCCATCAGCATTAGCAGTAAGGTAGAGGCAGTGTTAGCAGCGACAGAAGTACAAGCAGAAATAGCAGTGTAAGCAGTAGAAGCAGTGCAAGCAGTAGAAGCAGTTGTAGCAGTAGAAGCAGTTGTAGCAGTAGAAGCAGTGTAAGCAGCAGAAGCAGTTGTAGCAGTAGAAGCAGTGTAGGCAGTAGAAGCAGTTGTAGCAGTGTAAGCAGTAGAAGCAATAGAAGCAATAGAAGCAGTACAAGCATCAGAGGCAGTACAAGCAGTGTAAGCAGTACAAGCAATACAAGCAACAGAAGCAGTACAAGCAGAGGTAGCAGTAGAACAGTACAAGTAACAGAAGCAGTAGAAGCAGTACAAGCAGTAGAAGCAGTACAAGCAGAAGTAGCAGTACAAGCAGAAGTAACAGTACAAACAGTACAAGCAGTACAAACAGTACAAACAGTACAAGCAGTAAAAGCAGTACACGCAGCAGCAGTAACACCAATGTCATCAAATGCAGTTATTAGCGGTTTACTTTTCCTCTGTTATTCCTTTCAGCACTGTGTTATTTTCTGTCTACAAAATCCGAACATCTCGCAGACAAACCTAGACACAAGTACACACATCAGGCAAAAACGAAAACAAACCCACAATAAGCCCATAACCCATTCCTGAACAAAACAAACAACACGTGATGCCATTCTGCTCAGACATTGAATATGATCTGTCGGTTAACGAGGGTCTGTGTTGTAAAAAGAGAAACAAACAGAAGAGAAGAGGCGGAGGAAGATAAAGAGGAAGAAGAAGAACAGAAAAAAAGCCGGAGGCCGCCTCATAACACCATTGCCCGTATTTTGCTTGGAAGATCAGAAAGCAATCTGAGTGGTCAAGAATTGCTAGATTGTTTTTTGTGTGTCTGTTTGCCTGCTTGTTTGTTCGTTTATTTATTCAGCCATGTGCTTGTTTGTTCGTTTGTTTGTATGGATTTGGTTTGTTTTGGTTTTGTTCTTTGTTTTGTTTGTTTTATTAAAGTTTTGACAAAAACAAATAAGCATTGAATGCATTTTACTTATGTTCGTCTATAAAAACATACAAACCCGCATATACAAAGGCACTGGATGCATCAAAGAAAGCTGCGCACGAGCGTTTATTCAAATATCCTTGGAATACAAGAAGAAGAAACAATACAGTTTTATTAGTAATCCCACCACGCCTCTCACTAAGTACAAACTATGCCATCATCTTTTACACATTTACCAATGTATCAACAGGTGATTTGTTGCTTTACAAGATTCAGCGCTATATAAATTCCATAAATTATTATTATTATTATAATGGGGAAAAACCAACAACAAGCAAAAAAGCAAGCAAACTGAAAACGTGTTCCCATAACCCATGCAGTCGTTGCAGGAGCGAGGTGTCAGAGACCTCACTTCTCCATGGACCAGCATTTTGAGGGCGGCGCCCATCTCCTCTCCCTCTCTGCTTTACCTTCCCTGACACTAAAGAGAACAGGTACTCATTTACAGCTGGGTGAACTGGGGGACTGTACTGAAGCCAAGGCGCGCAAACGATCACCCATCCACTTAGTAACCACGCTCAATGCTGCTTAACCTTAGCATGGGGAGGGCACGTGCTCTGACCATTGAGAGAGAGAGACAGAGACGGAGACAGACAGACAAACAGACAGAGACAGACAGAGACAGGGATAGAGAGACATAGACAGACAAACAGACAGACAGAACGGGGCAGACAGACAGACACAGACACAAACGCAGACACATACATACAGACCCGAGACAGACAGAGAGAAAAGGGGAGAGGAAAAGAGACAGAGAGGGACAGAGAGAGAAAGAGACAGGACAGAGACAAACAGAGACACACACAGACAGAGACCCCACACACACACACACACACACACACACACACAACACACACACACACACACACACACCACACACACACAGAGCCTGTAACTGTGGCTGCATCTGTGTGATAACAATAAAGGAGAAAGCAACCCGGCAATATAATCCTTGTGTCCCTGACACAGCAGCCGGCAATAATTATATACTGCACTGCACTGCACTACACTGCACTGCACTACACTGCACTACACTGCACTGCATATTTATTTCAAACCTAAGATTTTCCCCTCCTGCCTCATCTCATAGTTTTTCCCTGCCTTCAACAGCCAAGATTCTATTGCCCTGCCAGGGTGTGTGACCTCTGTGTGTGTGTGTGTGTGTGTGTGTGTGTGTGTGTGTGTGTGTGTGTGTGTGTGTGTGTGTGCGTGTGTGTGTGTGTGTGCGTGTGTGCACATTTGGACTTGATGGAACTATTGCTTGTCACTGGTTGTATGACTGTGTAAGAATGAGTTGAGTGCAAGCGCTTTGATTTGTCTCTGCAAGATATAGCGCTATATAAATTCCATTTATTATTATTATTATTATTACACTGCACTGCACTACACTGCACTACACTGCACTACACTGCACTGCACTACACTGCCCTACACTGCGCTACACTACACTACACTACACTGCACTGCCCTACACTGCACTACACTACACTACACTACACTACAATGCACTGCACTACACTGCACTGCCCTACACTACACTACACTACACTACACTACACTGCACTGCACTACACTACACTACACTACACTACACTACACTACACTACACTACACTGCACTACACTACACTACACTACACTACACTGCACTGCACTGCACTACACTACACTGCACTGCCCTGCACTACACTACACTGCTCTGCCCTACACTACACTGCCCTACACTACACTGCACTGCACTACACTACACTGCACTACACTACACTACACTACACTACACTACACTGCACTGCACTACACTACACTACACTACACTGCCCTGCACTACACTACACTACACTGCACTACACTACACTACACTACACTACACTACACTACACTACACTACACTGCCCTGCCCTGCCCTGCCCTGCCCTGCCCTGCCCTGCCCTGCCCTGCCCACTGTCCTGCTGACAAAGCTGACCTCCCTCCTGCAGTGCCGTGACCTGCTGCTGCTGTTGTCTCCCCTTCACTGTATCACAGAGACTGCTGAGGACAAGGAAGGAGGCACCCGTCATTCATCTTCCAAAGCTTCAACATCCTCCTTGGTTACTGCTGTTAACGTAAGTTAGCAAGTTAACATCAGTGTCAGCTCCACCCTCCCGAAAGTCTTTATGATTCTTGTTCTTGTTCTTGTTCTTGTTCTTCCTCCTCCTCCTCTTCTTCTTCTTCTTCTTCTTCTTCTTGTTCTTGTTCTTGTTTTTGTTCTTCTTCTTGTTCTTGTTCTTGTTTTTGTTCTTCTTCTTGTTCTTGTTCTTGTTTTTGTTCTTCTTCTTGTTCTTGTTCTTGTTGTTGTTGTTGTTCTTCTTCTTCTTCTTCTTCTTCGCAATTCTTCTTCTTCTTCGCAATTCTTCTTCGCAATTCTTCTTCTTGTTCTTCTTCTTGTTCTTCTTGTTCTTCTTGTTCTTCTTCTTCTTCTTCTTCTTCTTCTTCTTCTTCTTCTTCTTCTTCGCAATTCTTTTTCTTCTTCGCAATTCCTTGTCTTCTCCTCCTCTTCCTCCTTCTTCCTCTGACGCTCAGACAGCGGTTGTTGTTGTCTGAAATTTGAGCGAAAATGCGTTGCGCTGCCATTAAGCACTTGGCAAGTCGGGCCCAGCGCTGCCAACTTCGGAGTTGTCCTTATGCTGAGATTATAAACCAACAACCCGAGAAAACCCGTTGCGCCTATCGGGAGAGTAGGCCGTTTGTTGCGATGGGAATAGATGATGAATTTGAAAAAAACCACGCATGTACACGGGGACAGGATGTTAAACACACACACAGATATATAGACATCTCTATCTATATGTATATCTATTTATCTATCTACACACACACATCTCTCTCTCTCTCTCTCTCTCTCTATATATATATATATATATATATGTATATAATATATATATATATATATATATATATATATATATATATATATATATAATTATATATATAAGAACACAAATGCATGATGCACTTGTAAGTGTTAACAGTCCCCTTTTTTGTGACAGAAACAACGTAAAGCGAACAGAAAAAAAAGAAACAACACATGTCCAGCCATCCCCACAAACCAGCACCACTGGGACAAGAGCTAATGATATAGCAGCACAGTACAGGCTTCCTCCTAGCATCACTGAACCTTGCAACAGTATGTCCCCCACAGGGAGTTGGATCCCCATTCAAGTGCCCACCATCCCCCCTCCCCCGCCCACACACTACTCATTCCGGACTAAGTGTCTCCACTCCCCCCTCCCTGCCTTAAGCCTGTGTCTGGCTTGTGTCAGGCAATGACGGCTGTAAGCTGAGGAGAGTGGAAGAGAGTGTCAGGGATAGGCCAGGCCATGTTGCAGATTAGGGCAGAGGGCGTGTTTGTGTGTGTGTGTGTGTTGGGGGGGGGGGGGTGTTGTGTGTATGTGTGTGTGTGTCAATCAATCAATCAATCACTCAATCAACCAATCAGTCATATTTATTCAGTGTTTGCAGGCCATAAGACCCATATGAGCACAATATGAAAAAGCAACCATGGAGCAGTCGAGGTAATATAATGACAGTAATCAAGCAGTCTTTTGTTGCAGGCAGGGAAAGAGCTACATGTTTCTGATCTGTAGACATTCAAGTCAAGTCAAAGTCAAGTCAAAAACACTTTAATCATCCCATGAAGGGCAATTACAATACTGACAGGCCGATTGATACACATCAAATATATCAAAGACACAAAAGCTATATTTCATACTGGTTTTCAAATAAAATGTCACAAACACACACACACACACCAACACACACGCGCGCATGCGCACACACACGCAAACACCCGCACGCACGCATACACATCAATTGTGAACACAATTTTAAACCCATTGACTAGAAGACATAAAAACTTATTTTTACGCACGCATATACGCAGCACGTACACACGCACGTACGTGTGTGTTCGAACACGCCCACGCACACCCACACCATACACCAATATATGAATTCAATGTTTTAAGACCGTTGACTAGAAGACAGACTTATTTCACACACCCACGCACCCACCCACACACACACACATAATTATGTATTGACTACACTCGTAACAATGACAATCAGGCAGATAATTCAGAGAAATGTAAAAACTAGGCAATTCAAAGACATAAACTTTCAGGTTGACAATCAGTCTATCAGAAGGATTTGAACACAGCATCTGAACCTTAAGGCCTGATGGAAACCGGTGATAATAAAGGGAGATGAAATGTTTTCGCAAAGCTGTATATTTTGGGCATATGAGCAAAAAGTGACATAAATCTTCAACAGCAGATCCGTCACACTGAACACAATAAGGATTTACAGGTGTTTTCTTATAACGTGGAATGCCTTTCAGTGGCAGTGTATTACTTCGTAATAAGCAAAGTATACGACGGTGTTCAGAAGAAACCAAAAATCATACATAATTTGCTCTACATATATCAGGGTGGTAATTCAAATAATCCGGACAAGACATCAACAAGTCATGCCAGTTCTGGCGATATTTGTCCAACAGTCTGGTTTTGAAAGTTCTGATAAACAAGGAAGCATCTCCTGTATCTTGCATTTCCCAGTCATATCCAAAACCATTTGAACACAACAAAGATCTTACGTGAGTTACCCAGTTTCTTCTGCCCATCTGATCATGCTTGAGCAACATGAAGTAACACTGCTTGGGATATCTATTCTCAGGCATGGCAAGAAGTCTGATCCAGTCTTTTATCACTTGTGTAAAAGTATCAATGTATACCACATTCATACAAAGCATTGCTATTCTTTACATGTGTGTGTATTGTGTTGTGTTGTGTATGCATGTATGTGTGTGTGTGTAGGGTGTGTGTGTGTGTTGTGTTGTGTGTGTTGTGTGTGTGTTTGTATGTGTGTGTGTGTGTGTGTGTGTTGTGTGGTGTGTGTGTGTGGTGTGTGTGTTATGTGTGTTGTATGTGTGTGTGTGTGTGTTGGGGGGGGGGGGGGGGGTATCAGTCAGGATCCGACCCATCACACCGATCAAAGCACTGCTTTTTTTGTCTGCGCTAAATACTTGACGACTATGTCAGTCTGTGTGTTTCTCTCTCTCTCGCTCACTCACTGTCTGTCTGTCGGTCTGTCTCTGTCTCTCTCTCACCCCTGATAAGGGCGGAACTGGGTGTGGAAAAAACAACACGTATGTTCGTATTCATTATGTTCGAAATATATAAAAACAAACAATTGATTTCATTTGATTTGATCTATCTACGCCCATCATTCCTTTGTATTGTGGCCCAAGGCCGATGTTCAGTAAAAGTCTGAAGTCTGAAGTCTCTGTCTGTCTGTCTGTCTGTCTGTCTGTCTGTCTGTCTGTCTGTCTGTCTGTCTGTCTGTCTCTCTCTCTCTCTCTCTCTCTCTCTCTCTCTCTCTCTCTCTCTCTCTCTCTCTCTCTCTCTCTCTCTTGTAGTAGGGTTTTTCCCTTGTTTTGTTGATAGTCCTTAATCAGGGCAAGGGCCGGATAAAAAATGTATGCCTATGCTTATTCCGTTACCCTTGAAACATAAAGATTCATTCATTCATTCATTCATTCATTCATTCTCTCTCCTGTATTTGCCTCTCTTGAAAAAGGCCTACGATGTGTGAGTGTGAATGTGTGTGTCCATCAATGAAAACAGTCAGATTTCTGACATCAGCCTAGCGGCAAAAACATCGGTGTTAGATTTTTTTTTCTTTTAAAGTTGGCCTAGAGGTACAGCATCAGTATAAGAGTCAGTTTTCTAATATTAGCCCTGAGGAACAACATCAGTGTACACAGTCAGTTTGATAATAATCATCAGTCTGGAAGTAAACATCTGTCTGAAAGGTCACAGTCTACACACAGACCCCACCCCCAATACCACGGAAATAAACTTTAAAAAGTTGATGAGACAACATTTCCGAAAAAAAAATCTTGTCATATAAAATCAATGCCCATGCACTCCCTCTTCCTTCTAAACGAGGATGGGTGTGTTGGGAGAGTGGTGGTAAGGGGGGGGGGGGGGGGGGGGGGGGGATCCATGCCTAAAACCACGACAAGCTTTGATGTGGCTGTAACAGCACACAGAACATTGATACACTACAAAACAAAACAAACCATTGCAACACAGCGCTGTTCAATGCTGTTCAATGCCGCTCAACTAACACGTCTGCTGTTGTGCAGTCTGACGTCATAACACGCACAACAGCATTGTGACGAGTTTCTGTTGCAGAATCTGGCGTGAAGGTGAATAGCAGGGACATGGATGGAGGGGGGGGGGGGGGGGGGGGGGGGGGGCAGGGGAGGGGGGGGGTGTGTGTCTGGTTTGCACAATGCACTTATTTTATACCCACAAGCCACATCCGTAATAAACGATATTTCGCCTTTTTTAAAATCCAATCTGCGCCATAAACTCCGTTACACGGCACTGCCCACATGAATGATTTAAAGCTGGGAGGAGAAGAGGGAGACATAACTCCAGCACACGACACACAGCCTTTCTCATTATGCATGTATAAAATGTGTTCACCAAAGGAGAGCAGATCTGGCCATATAAACCCTCTGCAGGGACAAATCTGCTACTGATGTTGCCATGGGGTCTTTTCTCTGTGATGCATGCACGCTGCATTGACCATCTCCACGTGTGGCTTCCTCTGAATGAAGGACAGCATCAGACTGTGGGCAGCACACAGGTCTTCTGGACAGGAGGAAACGACAACTGGCATGGTGTCAGCTAGTTGGGAATGCTCTGCCTCTTCCCTAGAAGGTTGAACATGTGCCAGCATTCATTGCATACTTCTTCTTCTTCTTCTTCCTCTTCTTCTTCTCCTTTGTCAAACACTCAGACAGCAACTATCTTTGTCTGGCATGTGAACAGAATTGCGTTACGCTGCAGTTAAACACTTGACAAGTCAGGCCTATCGCATTCGACTTTGCCATGGAAGAGAATTGTTATCTTTTAAGTCTGTCTGGGGGAAAAGGCAGGAGAATGGACCAAGAAGGCAGAAAATAGACAAGAGGGATGTGGTAAGAAGAAAAGAACAAGGAAGAAACGAAATATTATGGATAGAAACTAGGGAATTCCTAGCACAGAATCTCCAGGTGTAGATATTATTTATCATACTGACAGGCCCCTGGTATTCCGACAGATGAATTTGATAGCATCCAAATGTGTACAACTGCTCTGCTCTGCTCTCTCATTCCCAGTTCATAACCCTTGTTCTCAGGGTCAAGACGGATCCTTCCCCACGTCTCTGTGGACACTGGCTGAAGCTGTCATTCCACCAGTCAACCATAAGACTTAAAGTCAGGCACAGTTCTTCCTTCTGGCAATACTGATGTGAGCGTCTGACAACCCAGCCCCTGTCTGACCCTGTACACAGCGCCACAGCCATGCACAGTGCTTTCAGCTCAGAACGATGTGGACAAGAGGAGGAGTGTGCAGAGGCAAAGCTGCCAATATGCCGATGCTCTGTCAAGCCAGGAGGATAAGGATTTCTGGTGCCAGTGCTGAAATGCCAGGAGGGTAGCTGACGTCATAGACTGGTAGGTAGAGGACTGACATGATTCTGTGAACTTTGTAGAAGAGTGACGTGTGTCAGATAAAAGTCGTCGTTTTTTTTGTATTGATAGTTTTCTTTTTAGCACTGGAAAGACAGTCTGCTTTTAAAAAAAAAGATTTTAAAGATGTAGAGAAAAAAAATGTCTGGGTGTTGTCATTTTTTGTGTCTGCGTGCGTGCGCTGTGTGTGTGTGTGTGTGCGTGCGGGGTGTGTGTGTGTGTTTAAATTTAGCAGAAGAAAAGACATAGAGTTGTCAGCAAAGTTTTGGAGTTGTGATGGGGTGTTTTAGGGGCTGGGGTGTGGTGTGTAGGGGCTGGGACAGGGTGTATAGGGGCTGGGATGGGGGTGTGTACTGGTTGGGATGGGGTGTGTACTGGCTGGGATGTGGTGTGTAGGGGCTGGAATGTGGTGTGTAGTGACAGGGATGGGTGTGTAGTGACAGGGATGGGTGTGTAGTGACAGGGATGGGTGTGTAGTGACAGGGATGGGTGTGTAGTGACAGGGATGGGGTGTGGCGTGGCTTGGATGGGGTGTGGTGTGATGGATTTGGAAATGGAGTGACTGCAATGAGATCCTTCCCGACAAGACGCCGGCCTGCAGTGAGGGTGTCGAGCAGCGTTACCACCTGCACACTGCCGTGTTAGGTCATGGCCAGACCTGGAGCAGCACAGGGGCGTGTGCAGACACAGAGATCCACCAGTTCCCTTCTTCCATCCAGGTAGAACACACACACACACACACGCGCGCGCGCGGGGCGCGCGCGCGCACACACACACACATACACATTCACACACACACACACACCACACTCACACACTCACACACACATACACACACCCCACACACACACCACACACACACATGCACACACATAACACATACATACACATACACACATACAACAACGCATACACACATACATACACATACAAAACCATACACACACACACCCCACACACACACACACACACACACACACACACACACCACAAAACACACACACACACACACACACACACACACACACTCGTCTAATATCACTTTAAGTGAACAGACGTAAAATTGAAGACACACACACACACACACACACACACACACACACACACACACACACACACACACACACACACAACACACACACACACACACACACAACACACACACACGTAGGGAGAGAATGAGCTCAAACTTGATCATTGAAATCCAAATCATTTCCGCAAATATATTTTATAAAAACTGTCTGTTGTTCCTACATCATCGCCATCCCCCTGACACCGCCGCTGTGGGTCAATTGTCCATCACAGACAGACTGCGGAGTCCGTCATGCCATTCTCCGCTGATAAAGACACAGCCATTACACCCAGTATTGTATGTGTGGGTGTTGCCTGCACTGCCTACCACACTGGAACTGACAGCTTTGATGTGGATGATATAGCCCAACCTGACAACTTTGAGTGCAAAAAGCACAAACTGACAGCTTTGATGTGGATAATTTTACACAGACAGCTTTGATGCGGACATAGTACAAACTGACAGCTTTGGTGTGGATATAGTACAAACTGACAGCTTTGATGTGGGTGATATAGTACAAACTGACAGCTTTGATGTGGATAATATAGCACAAAGTGACAGCTTTGATGTGAATAAACCACAAACTATGTGGTATTATAATACAAACTAATAGCTTATTCATTTATTTAATCTTTTATTTCGAGGATAATGGAATAAGCACTCATGTGCTTTTTCTTTTCGTCCAATCCCCGCATGTATGCAGTTTTGTCAATTTTGTCATCCGTTCCCATCGGCACACAATGGCTTACTCTTACGAAAAGCGGAACAGGGTTTAACGTGTGCGCAACATGTTCTGCGTGCGTTCGCACACGGGACCTTGGTTTATAGTCCCATCTGACTGACTTTCTGGGAGAGTGGAGCTTTGATGTATCTAATTATGTAGTACTTGGCTGTGAAGACAACTTACGATCTTCATGATGTGTCCATACCAATTATCTTCTCTATGTCGGTGTGCTGTGTGTGGCCTGTCATGTCTGTCAGTTCTGATCGCAACGGCTGCTGATGACACAACAGGTGGCAGAATTAAGCACACGGAGGCACAAGCGTGGCGTGAGCAGGGGGGGAGGTGGGGGGGGGGGGAGGGAGGGGGAAGGACAAGATAGGGGGGGTAACAGCCTGGTTATAAGTTTTGGGCCTCTGAGAGAGAGTGTGATGTGTGTGTGTGGTCAGGGTTAGGGTTTGTAGTGTGTGCTCGTGTCCTTCAGTCGTGGTCTTGTCAGGCAGCAGTGTTGGGATGGTGGTTTATTTGTAGAGAGAATGTGTTGTAATATGGCTGCGTTGTTTTAGAAGACTTGTGCAAATGTTGACTTTTTTTTTGGGGGGGGGGAGGGCGTCGGGCGGGTGATGGGTGGGGGGCTTCCTTTTGTTTCTTTCTTTTTTTCGGCTTTCTATCTGACTATGCGTATGTATACTCTCTGTGTCTGTCTCTGTCTCAAACACATACACACACGCACGCACACACGCACACACACAGAGGGTATCTATTATAGATCACCTACAGTCATTTTACACACACTCACAGGCAAACACACACACTCACACACAAACACACACACACACACACACCCCAAACACAAGAGGATTTTCTGTCATAGATCACCTACAGTCATTTTACACACACACACATACACACACACTCACTCACACAAACACACAAACACACACACAAAACTCAAAACAAACACACACACAAACCCCCCACACACACAGGGTTATCTGTCATAGATCACCTACAGTCATGTTACTACCACTGACCTAATGAGGTCATTAAGACAATCTGGCTGATCTTTTCTACGATGTAACGCCACCACGGCAATCCCTTCCCCTATTCACTAATAAATGATCACCAATACTGGGCCACTATCATACCACGATCAATACCAACCCCTATCATAACAATTATCATCATCAATACGAACAACAGCCAATGCGTTCTTGTCATTTTCAGGAGAAATGACCTCTCATAATTATTATCTGGTCTGTGTTGTTGTTGTTATTGTTGGTGTTCTTTCTTTTAACGAGGACTAATACAGATCCTAAGGAAGACACGTCACAATATCTACATCATAATGTGAGGTGTAATGATGGGGAAAAGATACCTATATATATATTTGTCCTTCGTGTTCGCCCCTGACCTCCAAAACAGCAGAGGAGGCAGCCGCTGTTTCGGAAATTGGGCAGAAATTTGATTATAGTGGAGATGCCTTGCCCACAGCACACCCCCACTCTCTCAGCTAAGAGGGCATAAGGACAGTCAGCACTGGAGATGTTCAAGAAAGGTCATTCAGCCCCCAGGGCTGCAGCACATAATATTAAGGACTGTGCAAGTCAAGCCGCCTAGGTTACGATCCTAGGTAGAGAGAAAGTCAGTGTGTCTTGAGGTCGGATTTGAAAGTGTCAAATGACGGCTTTTGGCAAAGGGAGAGGGGGGGAAGGTCATTCCAGATAGATGGACCAGAAATAGAGAAAGGATGGCTAATGGTGGATTGTTTGTATCTAGGCATGTGTAAGCTTGCACGAGGTATCTGCAGCAGAAGGGAGGGAAGGAGGTGGAATATATAGGCGAGGAGACGATGAGACATTTTCCTCTGATCCTCCTGTGCAAAACAGAATTCAATCTTTCTTTTCTTTTTTTCCACCTCCTCGTTTCCATCCCTAGTGGAGAGAGATTAGACTTGAGCAGCGTTTCCTTTTAGTACCCTCTTCTGTGTGCTGTCTCTTTTCCTGCAGTCTGTTTGTCTCTCTGTTTGTCTATCTGTCTGTCTGTCATTCTCTCTCTCTCTCTCTCTCTCTCTCTCTCTCTCTCTCACTCTCTCTCTCTCTCTCTCTCACCTCTCTCTCTCTCCCTCCCTCTCTCTCTCTCCATCTCTCGCTCTCTCTCTCCCCCCCCCTCTCTCTCCTCTTCCCCTCTCTCTCCTCTCTCCCTCCCTTCTCTCTCACTCTCTCTCCTTTTCTCTCTCTCTCCTCTCTCTCTCTCTCTCTCTCCCTCTCTCTCTCCCTCTCTCTCTCTCTCTCCTTCTCTCTCACTCTCCTCTCTCTCTCTCTCTCCCCTCTCTCTCTCTCTCTCTCTCTCTCTCTCCTCTCTCTCTCTCTCCTCTCCTCTTTCTCTCTCTCCTCTCTCTCTCTCTCTTCTCCTCTCTCTCTCCTCCTCTCTCTCTCTCTCTCTCTCTCTCTCTCCTCTCTCTCTCTCTCTCTCTCTCCCTCCCTCTCTCTCTCTCTCTCCCCTCCTCTCTCTCTTCTCTCTCTCTCTCTCTCTCTCTCTCTCTCTCTCTCTCTCTCTCTCTCTCTCTCTCTCTCGCGAGTGTATTCGTGATCCGCTGACCCGGGTTCGAATCTCGTTCAAGGGGATTTTTCATCTGGAGTTAACATCGGTGCAGACTCCACGCTCCCCAAAAGTCCTTCGGATGAGACTATAAACCGAGGCCCCGTGTGTGAGCGCACGCAGAACGTCTTGCGCACACGTTAAAACCCGTTCCGCCTTTCGGAAGAGTAGGCCACTGTGTGCCGGTGGGAACGGATGACAACATTTACAAAACTGCATACACACGGGGGCAGGATGAAAAAAAAAGCACATGAATGTTTATTCCATTATCCTCGAAATAAAAGAATGAAAACGAATCTCCTCTCTCTCTCTCTCTCTCTCTCTCTCTCTCTCTCTCTCTCTCTCTCTGTCTCTGTCTCTGTCTCTCTCT
>CM054153.1:55821239-55831239 GCA_028751875.1 Rapana venosa | reverse complement strand
TACATATGCACAGACACGCACACACACACACACATCTCCTCACATTTTACATCTCATCACATTTTATAATAGCCTTACGTCATAATCATCAAAGTATCATAGCCACACATTTTCACGGCATCAAACAAAAGAGAGAGAGAGAGAGAGAGAGAGAGAGAGAGAGAGAGAGAGAGGAGAGAGAGAGAGAGAGAGAGAGAGAGACAGACAGACAGACAGACAGACAGACAGACAGACAGAGACAGAGACAGACAGAAAGACAGACAGAAACAGAGACAGACAGACAGAGACAGAGGCAGAGACAGAGACCCTATCTATATTCAAACCACTGGTTTTTCAGCAAGAACGTGTCTGCATCATCCATGTCATGTCTTGCTGTTCGCTCCGCTAACTGATTTCACGAGCTCTCTCCATGTCTGGTAGAAGGGAAAAGAATCGGAAAATTTATGATATCAGAAAAAAAAAGTTGAGCAATAATATTCCTGCTTGCTTTGGTACACATAGAAAATCGCAGCAGCAAAAGGAACAGCCCACACGACATTTCCCTGCGCAAGAGAAGCAAGCAGAGCGAGAGAGAGAATCCCTGGCAATGAGAATCTGGGGAGTTTGTGTATCATGCATGCGCGGTTCACAGATCAGGACAGATTAAAAACGGAGGGGAAAGTTTTGCCCAAAAAAAAAAGAAAAGAAAAAGTAGCACTGTGTTCGTAAGCATATCTATGATTTCTGTGCGGGAGTTGAGGCGTAGAATCCAGTGGCTGATGTATCGACTGAGGGTCTGACAATGGGTGCTAAGGTCTGAGAGGCCAGTTTGTGGAGCTGTGGTCTTGTCCATAGCAACGTGTTATTTTTGTTTGTTCATGGCATGGAATTTTGAAAGATGGCATTAATTTTGTTTGCACAAGAGAGATACACCGGGAATGTATATCCAACATATATTAAGCATGCAAGCACAATCACGCTGCACACAAAAAATAAAAATTAAAAACCAAACACACTCTCTCACACACACAACACACACACTCACACAAACACACACACAAACACACAAATACACACACACACACACACCCCACCATCACATTACACCACACCCACACAAACACTACAAATAAACAAAAAATCACAAGAAAATTCCAACCAGCACAATACAAAACTAAACAAGCATCATAACAATCATACGCCATGTACTGTTTACACACCACAGATCACAGAAAATCAAGAACGGGCAGAAATATTCAGAAATGTTTCTGCTGCAGAAACAGGCACACGGATGGACAGTATTGGAAAAAGAAAGTAGTGGAGTACAATCCAATCATTCCATACACCAACCAGCAAAGTAGCACAGAACATCCTACGCTTTTCATAATATACGTCTATCCCCTGAATTCAGAATTCGGCTACCTGAATGATAAGCAAAACGGCTGCATACGCAAAAACCTAACGAGTTGTAAACCTCCGAAGCACTAGCCGAGGAACTAATAGAAAAGTGAAAACCGAGTCTAGCAATCCGAATCGTTCCTAGTGCACTGCATCCATGACCATTTTTCAGCAGGGGGAGGAGAGGGGGGATAATATGCATCACCCCCACCCCCACCCCCACACGGCACTCATTTTCTCTGGTTCACTATGCATGGCTGTTTATTTGCCGAAAGGGGGCGGAACTGTGGACATAAACTGTCTGGAGGGACAAATCTGCTGCTGGTGTTGCCATGGGGTCTTTTCTGTGCGCTGCATGCACGCTGCAGTGACCATGTCCACGTGTGGCCTCCTCTGAATGAAGGACGGCGTCAGACTGTGGGCAGCACACAGGTCTCTGGACAACTGCCTGCAGGTCTGGGGTGCTCTGCCTTCTTTCCCCCGGGGAAAGTTCTTTCAGACGTCTGTCTGTCTGTCTGTCTGTCTGTCTGTCTGTTGGTCAGTCTGTTGGTCTGTCTGTGTGTCTGTGTGCCTGTGTGTCTGTCTGTCTGTAGGTTAGTCTGATGGTCAGATGGTCTGATGGTCTGATGGTCTGTGTGTCTATCTATCTATCTATCTATCTATCTATCTATCTATCTATCTATCTATCTATTTATCTATCTATCTATCTATCTATCTATCTCTTTTTGTCAGTCTGCCTGTCTGTCTGTCTGTCTGTCTCTTTCTCTGTCTTTTTGTCGTCTCTCTCCCTCTCTGTCTGTCTCCGATTCTATCTGTCTGTCTGTCTGTCTGTCTGTCTCTCTCTGCCTTACTAAATCACTGAAGACCCATATTGGCCCGGCATTGACTTATGCAGGCCATGTCCATTGTACATGGTGAACCTGGCGAGGGTTCATTCCTTCACACTGCAGTATGGAATCCATGGCAACAAGGAAGCTGACCTACTGGCAAAGGCAGGAGGTCAGATGCCTCAAGAGGAGCAGGAGATGACCTATGAAGAGGCAAAGACAATAGTGGAGGTAAAGCAAAAGAGGAGATGGCTTCAGCAGCACTTTGATTCCACCAAAAAGCACATTTAAAACAAAAGAGTTTAATTTAAAGCAGTAAGAAGACAGTCTGTTTATCTGTTAAGCAACAGAAAGACAGATGGGTGTCTATTTTATCTGTAAAAATACATTCTGTTGGTTCTCTAAGTCATACCAAGACAGCCTTTTGCTGTTGTTGTTTAACCAAAAGGAAGACAGACCGAGAGATGGACAGACAGACGGGCAAGCAGGCTAACAGAAGACAGAAAAGCGTGCAGACAAAACAGAGGGACAGACACAAACACAAGACAGACTGGATTACAGATAATAAGCATAAACACAGAAAACAAGGAAACCCTGTGAGAGAAAGAATGCCGTGATTTTGCTGTCAATCTCTTTGAAATCTGACGGAAAACAACGAAAGCAAAAAGCATATTTCTTTTAGCCACAGAAAACGACTCCCCCCAAAAACAAAAACAACAACAACAAAACAAAACAAAACAAAAAAACCAAACAAACCACAAATAATCAAGACTGGTTTCAAAACCCAATGAAATGACGTCCCCAAAACAGATATGATCACAGAACTAGCTTATTTTAACGTTTTGTGTGTTTGTTGTTGTTGTTGCTTTTACAGAAAATAAAGGGGATAGATTTGTGTTGATTGTATATCAGCGATATTTGTGTGTGACAGAACTGGAGAGGAGGGCAGTCAGCTACAGGGAGAATGTATCTGGTGTATATTTTGTGATGGCTACGACGTCCTTTTGATATTCTTCTCTATTATCATAAGGAGTCATCGTAAATAATGTTGTGTGTGTATTGTGTGTGTGTGTGTGTGTGTATGTGTGTGTGTCTTTGTGTTTCTCTTGTGTGTGTGTGTGTTTATTTATTTATTTATTGTTATATCGAGGTTAATGGAATAAGTACTGATGTGCTTTTTTACATCCAGTCCCGTGTGTATGCGGTTTTGTAAATTCTGTCATCTGTTTCCACAGGCACACAATGGCATACTCTTTCGAAAAGCGGAACAGGATTTAACGTGTGCCCAAGATGTTTTGCATGCGTTCGAACACGGGGCCTCGGTTTATAGTCTCATCCGAAGGATGTGTGTGTGTGTGTGTGTGTGTGTGTGTGTGTTAAATGTGTATGTGTGTGTATATTGTATGTGGGGTGCGGTTGTGTGTTGCATGCGTGTGTATGTGTGCTTGCGTGTGTGGGAGCGAGTGCGTTTGTATGTGTGTATGCATGCGTTTATGCATGTGTGTTTATGTATGTATACTTATGCGTGTGTGTATGCATGAGTGCATATGCGTGAGTGTGTGCGTGTGTGTGCATCTGTGTGCGTATCTCTGTGTGTGTGCGTGTATGTGAGTGTCCCTTTGTGTGTCTGTGTGCACGCGCGCACGCACGCGTTGTTTTCTCTTTCATCGTTCAGCAACACGTGGCATTTATTTAGATATTCCTTGTTTATTTTTTTTATTCATTTGTTTATCTATATCACTCTAAGTCGCGGCAGATTTCTATGCGTGAAATTCGGGATGCTCTACCCGGGGAGAGCGCGTCGCCACAATGCACTTGAAATCGACCTGGGAGGTCGCAAAAATCTCCACCTTTTAATTCACCAGACGCCAGTGCCGAGATTCGAGCCCACGACTTCATGGACCCGTGGGGTTGAAGGTCAACGGTCTGAACCACTGGGCTGCAGCGGCCGTTGCCTCCGTTTTAGATTTCCAGGTAGATGGGTTGTTTTTTTCCCAAAACCGCCCTCCCGCCCCCCTCCTCCCCACCCTCACCCTCTCTGCTCCAACCAGAAATAGTTCATCAATTTTGTGGTCGATATTTTTTTTTTTTATCCCCTAACATATGAAGGTTTGCGTTTCCTGAAATCTATTGGTTATGAGAAAGAGGAAGTTCGAATCAGCTCGGTTTTTTTTTCTTCTTCTCTGTTTTGTGAAATCAGCAGATAACCAGATCATGTGAAGGGCGGCTCCGTCATCAGAACAGTCCACATGACGAAGACAAGGACAACCCTTGCTGACGTTTCGGGTTACATGGCTGTCTACTGACGTCAGCACAGACATGTTGAGGGAAGCCAATCCTCTTCTGCTCTTCGTTCCCTTCTAGTCCTCTGTGCCTGTTCCCTCTTCTTCTTGAAGGCTGACATAGTCCTCAGGAAGAAAGGACACATGCACATCAAATGGAGAGAGGGGGGTGGGGGGGGGGGAAGCCTAGTGGTTAGAACATTGCGTTCGCAATCTGACGACCCGGGTTCGATTCCCGTTCAAGGGGATATTTTCCCCTGGAGTTAACATCAGTGCAGACTCCACTCTCCTCAAAAGTCCTTCGGGTGAGACTATAAACCGAGGTCTCGTGTGTGAACGCACGCAGAACATCTTGCGCGCACGTTAAATCATGTTCCGCTTTTCGTAAGTGTAGGCCATTGTGTGCCGGTGGGAAAAGATGACATAATTAACAAAACCGCATACACACGGGGACTGAATGTAAAAAAGCACATTAGTGCTCATTCCATTATCCTCGATAAAAAATAATTTTAAGAATAAATAAATAAAATGGATAGTATACTTTTTTGGAAGCTGGAGATTTAAGCTGTTAGCATCAACATGTGGGTCGACATAAATGACAGTGATGATTCTTTTTCTTTCATTTCGAGGAGAATGGAATAAGTACCCATGTGCTTTTTTCCATACAGTCCCAGTGTGCATGCAGTTTTGTGAATTTTGTCAACCGTTCTCACCGGCACACAATGGCCTACACTTCCAAAAAAGCGAAACGGGTTTTAACGTGTGCGCAAGATGTTCTACGTGCGTTCGCACACGGGGCCTCGGTTTATAGTCTCATCCGATGATGAGGGGGTGGGTGGTGTAGTGGCAGTGTACCTGCCCTTATACCGACAAGTCCGGTTTACAAGCGTGCTATGGTTCGATGCCGGTTTGGACCAGACATTTTTCCCTTCATCCACTAGACCATGAATTGTGGTCTGGGTGCTAGACTTTCAGATGAGACGATAAACCGCACGTATTTAGCACACGTAGAAGAACCCAAGACAACAAGAAAGTTGTCCCTGGGAAAATGTTGTCGACAAAACCCCACTCTGATCGGAAACAAAGACGCATACAGACAGGAAAAGACAGCACAATAATGGGTCGTGCTGTTGGCCAAGTGCTCTTCCCGGGGAAAGCAGCCCGAATTTGTTGTAGAGCACTCTGCCTGCCTTGAAGTGATAATTGCACAGATACAACCACAACGCTGACCCCACCAACACCAACACTGACACTGATACACACTCGCTTCACTTCTCCACCTTCTCTGGGTTTTAGGCAGTGTAGTGTGACGGTACAGCAGAGAGGTGTGGCCAGACTGATGACACGGCTAGCAAGGTCCGTTCTCTGTGCACCTTTCACATGTGTAATAATAATAATAATAATAAAACAACAACAACAAAAATGGAATTATATAGCGCTATATCTTGCAAATACAAATCCTAGCGCTTTCATTCAATTCGCTTCTACACATGCAACCAGCAATGATTAACAATATTTTGTCACATTCAAATCACACAGACACACACACACACCTCTCCCCATCAATCCACACACACACACCCCACACACACACACACACACACACACACACACAACACACACACACACACACACACACATACACATAACCCCTCCCCACCCCCCTACCCCCCCCCCCCCCCCCCCACCACACCGCACACAACCCCTTCCCCCCACACAATCCCTACTCCACCCAACCCCACCCAATCCGCCCCTACACACACACACACACACACACACACACACACACACACACACACACACACACACACACACACTCAAAAGTACACTAGTGAACTGCCTGGTCTGCACTTTTCTTCGCTCTAATCATCGATTATTCTCTTGTGCTTTAACTGCTGCAGACCTTTGGAATGACTGAGGCCGGCTTGTCTTTAATGAGGGGCATCACACACACACACACACGCACGCACGCACGCACGCACGCACGCACGCACGCACGCACGCACGCACGCACACACACACACACACACACACACACCACTTAGACACAGCGGGGAGAACCGTGACACCATCATGATCGATTTTCAAGAAACGTGAGCCCCCTAATCAGGTCTTGTGTTTCAGTTAGGAATACCAGCGGCTGTATCAGTAGTGGCTCAGCTTTGCTTTCAAGACCCCAGACTCTAGAGTACTTTGTAAGTACAGAATGAGAAAAACAAATGATGAGTGACGTATCAAAATGAATATTAATTATACAGCGTGAAATAGACAATATGGAAGGTGGCAGGATGGTTAAGACGTTTGCCTGCCAACAAGTAAACCGTGAGGTTCGGGGTTTGATTCCCAGCCTCGCCCTTTCTTCCCAGTTTGACAAAAAAGTCGAACTGAATGTCAAAGTCCTTCGGATGAGACCCCATGTGCAAACGCATGCAGAACATCTTGCGCACACGTTAAATCCTGTTCCGCTTTTCGAAAGAGTAGGCCATTGTGTGCCGGTGGGAACAGATGAAAAAAATTTTAAAACCGCATACACACGCATAATTTTTTTTTAAAAGCGCTTTGATTTGTTGCTTTACAAGATTCAGCGCTATATAAATTTCATACATTATTAATATTGATAAAAGGATGTCATGTATATTGAAATGAAACAGATTTTGAAATCACATACACACAGACACACATACATACATGAATGCACGCACGCACGCGTTTACACACACATGCACGCATGCTCGCGCGCACACACACATTACATACGCACGCAGGCATGCCCACACTTATGCACACTGCCAATAATACTAAGAATATTGAAAGCAACCAGCAAGATTGCAACATCATTGTAATTCAGGCACATCCCCATAACAATGCTCTGTTTTGAATTACACTCTACACTTTCTGTTTCTCCAGGTCAAGACAAAACACTGGACTCATCCTTGAAGGGCAGTCACACTCGGTCTTCAACCCGGATGTGTCTCCACAGTCGCACTGCGGCTACCTAGTACGCCAGAAACGGTTGCACACGTACACATCTCACAAGTGGTGACCCTTCCAGTTCAAGTTAATGGATCAGAAAACAAAGGCACTCACTCACTCACTCATCCCTTGGTCGGGACGACCGTTGGGGTACCCGCACGGACGTTGCAAGTGGACCGCCAAATGGTTCTGTCCTGGGCTGTTTTCAGGAGGTTTGGTACAGTGAGGCCGGTCCACTCCTTGATGTTGGATATCCAGCTTTTGCGTGGTCGTCCCTGCCTCCTTACTCCTTCCACCATTCCCTGCAGGACTGTCTTTGACAGGCTGTTATGCCTTGTTGTGTGGCCAAACCACTTCAGTTTCCTCCGTTTGACTGTATCTAGCAATGGTTCTTGTTTGCCAGCCAGTGCCTCGATCTGCCCCCTGTTGTACCCATTATACCGCAATGAATAAGCTGCCTAGAACAGCAGACAGCAGACGGGTACAGAATCCCAAGGCAGACATTTCACAATATCTACGTGTCTAGTGTCAGTTTTGAAAACTCATACGCAGTCAAACGTATTTTGTATTTGTAACCCCCCTTTAAGTCACAGCTCATTTCTCTACATGAAAAAAAAATCGAGCTGTTCTCTCTAGGGAGAGCACGTCGCCACAAGAAAGTCTCCACCTTATTTGTCCTGTCTGCACGTGTGTTTTGTGTTCTTATAAGAATGACTTGTTTCCCTACAGAATCTTGCTAAGGACCATGCTGTTGTTGCTGTGGAGTGTTTATACGCACGCTAATGTTTTAAGTGATCTCACCCACATTAAGGATCCGTTTCTTATAGCTGGTCTTCATGGCCAGCCTATCACTGCTAAAACAATGTGCAGGCTCATCATCCGACTTGTAAACACATTCGTCTGAAAACTGCACTTTCCTCTGGCAGTCAGGCTGACAGTCTAGAATCGGGGATGGAAATCAAAACAGGGTGAAAAGCATTACTCTCTCTCTATCTCTCTACCTCTCTCTCTCTCTCTCTCTCTCTCTTCTCTCTCTCTCTCTCTCTCTCTCTCTCTCTTTTCTCTTTCTCTCTCTCTCTCTTGCTTTCATTCATTCATATTCATTCATTCTTCATTCATATTCTTTCTTTATTTATTTATTTCTTTCTTTCTCTCCCCCTCTCTCTATCCGTGTGTTTGTCTTTCTGTATGCCTGTCTGTCTGTCTGTCTGTCTGTCTGTGTTCCTTATCTCTCTGCCTTGTGTGTATGTGCACCTGCACTCACACACACAAACACACACACACGCAAACACACACACATATACACACACGTACGCACGCAGGCACACACACGCGCGCGCACACACACACAATTACACTATGAGTTCCTTCTGCAAATTGCTTCCCATGTTTTTTTCCTCCGAAAATTAATGTTTGTCAAAGATAAAGTAGGAGAGAGAATGAAAGGGTGAAGCGAGCGAGCAAGCAGGCGAGCGAGCGAGAAAGAGAGAAAGGAGAGAGAATGCGAATGCGAATGCGAATGGTTTATTCAAAAGGCCTTAGCCACATTTGAAGGGGAAAAACACAAAGCACACACTATCATACAAGTGATATTCACATAAACAATCAATTCACAAAACATTAGCAAAACACGATCATTTTTCAAGAATTAATAAGGGTTTCCCGCTGTCTAAATGCTTTATATAGGAAAAGAGCTAACTGTGTTGTAGTAACTTCATTTCCAGACGTAATGAGCATGATTAACCTATGGAGACATGGTTGACGTAAGAACTTTCGAGGTATAAACTGCTCTCTTAATTCCGTAAGTTGTGAACACGTGAATAGAAATTGTATTTCGTCTTCAGAAGAACTATCACAAAGAGGACAAATCAAAGCTGTCTCGTTTACATGTCTATAATAGAAATGATGCGTGTTCAGTTCTGAGATACCAAATCTAAATTTTGTTAATATTCTTTTCAAATGCCTATCCATTTTCATTGTTAAGTATAAAGGAATGCAATGTGATGGATTGATCAGACTATACATTTCATATCTGCTACTATGATGAAGCCTTAGAATTGTGTATTCTACTTTTTGCTGATGACGTTGTATTAATATCTGAAACTGTAGTAGGCCTTCAAAATCAATTAAATTGTTTACAAAGATCAGCGTCTAAGCTTCAACTGAAGGTCAATATGTCTAAGAGTAACATAATTGTTTTCAGAAAAGGTGGTTATCTTGCTGCTAGAGAAAGATGGCAGTTCAATGGTGTTACTATGGCTGTAGTAAATGCATATAAATACTTAGGACTGTACTTTTCGACACGTTTGAGTTTTGCGTTTGCTTGTAAGGACCTTGCTTGTCGGGCAAAGAGGGCTCTAATTTCCATAATGCAGAAGTTAAATAAATTGAACAATTATTCATTTGGCTTATTTATGAAATTATTTGACTCACAAGTACAGCCAATAGCATTGTATGGGGCTGAAGTATGGGGACTTGATGCAGCATGTATTCATAGTGAGAAAGTTCATTTATTTGCCCTTAAGAAATTTCTCGGTGTAT
>CM054153.1:55808739-55811239 GCA_028751875.1 Rapana venosa | reverse complement strand
CATCTGCCTGCCTATAATTTATCCCCCCATCCCTAACATACACAATACCGCACTAGGCCTTACTAAGCCTAGTCCTGCACTGCACTGCACTATACTACACTACACTGCACTACCCTACCCTACCCTACACTACACTACACTGCACTGCACTGCACTGCACTGCACTGCACTGCACTGTACTACACTCAACTACACTCAACTACACTACACTACACTACACTGCACTGCACTGCACTACACTACACTGCACTGCACTGCACTATACTACACTACACTACACTGCACTGCACTACACTACACTACACTGCACTGCACTACACTCAACTACACTACACTCAACTACACTGCACTGCACTGCACTACACTACACTATTTATTTATCGATTTATTCTTTTATATCGAGGATAATGGAATAAGCACTCCTGTGCTTTTTTAATCCAGTCCCCGTGTGTATGCGGTTTTGTAAATTTTGTCATCTGTTTCCACCGGCAAATAATGGCCTACTCATCCGAAAAGCGGAACATGATTTAACGTGTGCGCAAGATGTTCTGCATGCGTTCGAACACGGGGCCTTGGTGTATAGTCTCATCCGAAGGACTTTGACGTTCAGTTCGAATTTTTAGTCAAACTGGGAAGAAAGGGCGAGGCTGGGAATCGAACCCACAAACCTCACGGTTTACTTGTTGGCAGGCAAACGTCTTAACCATCCTGCCACCTTCCTTCCTACACTACACTACACCACACTACACTACGCTATACTACACTGCACTACACTACACTACACTACACTGCACTACACTACACTACACTACACTACTCTACACTACACTACACTACAGTTTATCTTTACTTCATTTATTTCATTCTTTTTATTTCGAGGATAAAGTAATAAGCAATCATGCGCTTTTTTCATCCAATCCCCGTGTGTATGCAGTTTTGTCAATTTTGTCATCCGTACCCACCGGCGCATAATGGCCTACACTTCCGAAAAAGCGGAACAGGTTTTGACGTGTGCGGAAGATATTATGCGTGCGTTCGTATATGGGACCTCGGTTTATGGTCTCATCGAATGACTTTTGGGGAGGGTGGAGTCGGCACTGATGTTAACTCGAGAGGAAGAATCATCTTGAACGAGAATCGAACCCGGGTCAGCAGATGACGAATGCATCACTCTAACCACCAGGCTACCACGTCCTCGAGTGCAGTGTGGGGGATCAGAGGTTTGTAACGACCAAGCCCTCTCCCTCCCTCCCTCCCTCACTCCCTCCATGAACCAAACAACAGCGGCTACTGCACTCTGCACGACAGGTCAGCAGTACAGCGGCCACTGGTCAGACAACAACAGCACTGGTCAGACAACAACAACACTGGTCAGACAACAACAGCACTGGTCAGACAACTACAACACTGGTCAGACAACAACAACACTGGTCAGACAACAACAACACTGGTCAGACAACAACAATACTGGTCAGACAACAACAACACTGGTCAGACAACAACAGCAGCACTGGTCAGACAACAACAACACTGGTCAGACAACAACAACACTGGTCAGACAACAACAATACTGGTCAGACAACAACAACACTGGTCAGACAACAACAGCAGCACTGGTCAGACAACAACAACACTGGTCAGACAACAACAGCACTGGTCAGACAACAACAACAGCAGCACTGGTCAGACAACAACAACAGCACTGGTCAGACAACAACAGCACTGGTCAGACAACAACAACAGCCACTGGTCAGACAACAACAGCAGCAGCACTGGTCAGACAACAACAACACTGGTCAGACAACAACAACAGCCACTGGTCAGACAACAACAGCACTGGTCAGACAACAACAACAACACTGGTCAGACAACAACAACAGCACTGGTCAGACAACAACAGCAGCACTGGTCAGACAACAACAACACTGGTCAGACAACAACAACAACACTGGTCAGACAACAGCAGCAGCACTGGTCAGACAACAACAGCACTGGTCAGACAACAACAGCAGCACTGGTCAGACAACAACAACAGCACTGGTCAGACAACAGCAGCACTGGTCAGACAACAACAACACTGGTCAGACAACAACAACAACACTGGTCAGACAACAACAACAGCACTGGTCAGACAACAGCGGCACTGGTCAGACAACAACAGCAGCACTGGTCAGACAACAACAACAACACTGGTCAGACAACAACAACAGCACTGGTCAAACAACAACAACACTGGTCAGACAACAACAACAGCACTGGTCAGACAACAACAACACTGGTCAGACAACAACAACAACACTGGTCAGACAACAACAACAACACTGGTCAGACAACAACAACAGCACTGGTCAGACAACAACAGCACTGGTCAGACAACAACAACAGCACTGGTCAGACAACAACAACAGCACTGGTCAGACAACAACAACAACACTGGTCAGACAACAACAACACTGGTCAGACAACAACAACAGCACTGGTCAGACAACAACAACAGCAC
>CM054153.1:55798739-55803739 GCA_028751875.1 Rapana venosa | reverse complement strand
CTGAGCAGGACAGGCACAGCTCAGCACCACTGCACACGGTGACTAAACAACGGTGCGGGGTCTATTCTGGTCAGGGACCCCATCGTCATCTACTACTAATAGCCGGCAGCCTCAATGCCGGACAGCCTAACAGAAGTAGCCTCCACACACACACACACACACACACACACACACACACACACACAACACACACACACACACACACACACACACCACAACACAGAGACAGACAGACGGATAGACAGACAGGCAGAGACAGAGATAGACAGACAGGCAGAGACTTCAGACTTCGAGATAGAGAAACAGAGAGACTGGCAGAGAGAGAGAGAAGAGAGAGAGAGAGAGAGAGAGAGAGGAAAAGAGAGAGAGAGAGAGAGAGACAGAGAGAGAGAGGAGAGAGAGAGAGAGAGAAGAGAGAGAAGACGAGAATGAGAGAGAGAGAGCAGACAGACAGACAGACAGACAGACAGACAGACAGAGACAGATACAGAGACAGAGACAGAGAGACAAAGAGATGAGAGGGAGGAAAGAGACAAAGACAGAGACAGACAAACAAACAAAACTAGACATACAGAGACAGGGAGATACAGAGACAGATACAGACCACGGTGGAAAGACAGACAGAGACAGACAGACAGGAGACAGACAGGCAGACAGACACAGCTAGGCACACAGAAAGCAAGACAGACAGAGCGAGACAGACACACACTAGGCAGACAGACAGAGACAGAGAGAAGAGACAGGCAGACAGATACACCTAGGCAAAGACAGAACAGACACACTAGAGACAGACAGGCACAGACAGAACAGACAGAACAAGCAGAAGAACCACAGACAGGACAGACAGCGACAGACACCTAGGCAGACAGACAGAGACAGACAGGCAGACAGACACACCTAGGAATACAGAAAGAGAAAGACAGGCAGACAGACACACCTAGGCAGACAGACAGAGACAGACAGGCAGACAGACACACCTAGGAAGACAGGAAGAGACAGACAGGCAGACAGACACACCTAGGCAGACAAACAGAGACAGACAGGCAGACAGACACACCTAGGCAGACAGAAAGAGACAGACAGGCAGAAAGAGACAGACAGGCAGACAGACACACCTAGGCAGACAGAAAGAGACAGACAGGCAGACAGACACACATAGACACACAGACGCACATAGACAGACACACCTAGGCAGACAGACAGAGACAAACAGACAGACAGAGACAGACAGACAGACAGGGAAGCTCAGGACACACAAGCCACGCCCAGCCCATGCAATGTCAGGCCGGCACTGACCTCTCTCTTGCCCAGGTAGCGCACCCAGCAGGGCAGAATGGCCAGCGCCCCTTCCTTCACCGTCACGTGCGTGGGCGTGTTGACGAACTCCGGGTCAACCTCTCCATCCTGACTCCCGCTCTCTGCACAGGCAATACACGCACGCACGCACCACACACACACACACCACACACACACACACACACACACACACACACACACACACACACACACACACACACAACATGATGAGTCCTCTTTAAATAAAAAGAGTAAAGGAATCCCATAAACTATAAGATCGTAGGGGAGCGAGGCGTCAGAAACCTCAACGTCTTTAGGGGCCAGCATATTGAGGGCGGCGCCCATCTCCTCTCCCTCGCTGATTTACCTCCCCTGACCCTAAAGAAGGCAGGTACCCATTTACAGCTGGGTGAACTGGGGGACTGTAATGAAGCCAAAAGCGCGCAAACGGTCACCCATCCAAGTGAGAACCATGCTCGATGCTGCTTAACCTTAGCTGGGGGAAAACGAGTGCTCCGACCACTGAGCTACAAACCTCTTTAAATATATATCTTTAATTCGGTTCAGCTATTAGTGATACTGCTAGTGTTGTTGTTGTTGGCGGTGAAGTTGTTGTTTTTCTTGCTGTTTTTGTTGTTGGTGGTGGTGGTGGTGGTGGTGGTGGTGGTAGTGGGGGTGGTTGTGGTAGCGGTAGTGGTGGTAGTGGTCTTTCTACTCCTACTATGCACTTATTAGTCTACTAACAAATATTAACCAACTACTCCTACTCCTACTACTACTACCACTACTACTACTACTACTACTACTACTACTACTACTACTACTACTACTACTACTACTACTACTACTACTACTACTACTACTACTACTACTACTACAACTCCTGCTGTTGCTGCTGCTTCTAGTACTACTACTGCTGCTACTACTACTACTACTACTACTACTACTACTACTACTACTACTACTACTACTACTACTACTACTACTACTACTACTACTAGTACTACTACTACTACTACTAATACTACTGTTACTACTTCTACTACTACTACTACTACTACTACTACTACTACTACTACTACTACTACTACTACTACTACTACTACTACTACTACTACTACTACTACTACTACTACTACTACTACTACTACTACAACTCCTGCTGTTGCTGCTGCTGCTGCTTCTGCTGCTACTATTACTTCTTCTGCTGCTGCTGCTATTATTGCTGCTGCTGTTTCTATTGGTATCAAGCATCAGAAACGCTCTAAAATGCCAACAAACGATACAAAACACATCAGAAAAAATATAAATGGTGTTTTCTTGATTTCTTTCTGTGTATAACATTTCTGAGGAGCAGGAGGTGGGGGGAGAGGGGGGGGAGATTAGTTTAGAAACAATCTATCAAGAAATAAATGTACAAAGAGCAAAGACACATCAACAAACATGTGGAAGGAAAAAATAATAAAAAGCCCACTACGAGACATAATGAACAAAATATTTCAAACAAGCTGAAGAAAGTGAACAGAACAAGGAAGAAAAAGAACCAAGAAAGGAAACACACAAAACAACTAATTGAATCGAAACTACCACCACTCTCACCCCACCCGCTTCGCTACCCTCCAAAAGTTTCTTCAACAAAAACAAAATGGGTATCAATAACACTTTGAAGCACAACTTCAGAAAACTCGTTCTCTTGCAGTTTTTATACCACGGGGGGAGGGGGGGGGAGGGGGCGGTGGGATATCACATCTACCATGTTTCACATGCAGACACGCAGAGATTGTAGCTCTGAACAAAAAGACTTTGGCAAAAAGAGAAAAAAAGCCTCAGCTGCCAACACGTATCAAGAAACCTGCAGGAACCTCTTCTGCTGTAGTGCTACAGTGTTAGGAGGCGAACAAACACCCCATCCATCAAACACAGGAATTAACTCTACCAGCAAAACACAAATAACACCGGAGGGGGAGAGGTAGGGGGAGAGGGGAAGAGAGAAAGAGGGAGAGGAGGCGGTTCAGAATGTCAGATATTTCTGATGTCGGAGTGCGGCAACCTTTACTATGCGTTAAAAAAAAAAGTCGGAAAATGTCGCGGTTGGAAAACTTCGGAGCTCTAGCCGAGAAACAAAAACAATTACTTCTGGGATCCCCCCTCACTCCTTCATTCCGGGATAGTCTGGTGGTTAGACTGATGTACTCGTCATCTGCTGGCCTGGGTTCGAATCTCGTTCAAGAGGAATTTTCCTCTGGAGTTAACATCAGTGCCGACTCCACTCCTTCTAAAAGTCCTTCGGAGGAGACTATAAACCGAGGTCCCGTGTGCGAACGCATGAAGAACATCTTGGGCACAACTTAAAACCCGTTCCGCTTTTCGAAGAGTAGGTCATTGTGTGTCGGTAGGAACGGATGACAAAATTTACGAAACTGCATACAAAGGGGACTGGGATGCATTAAAAAAAAGCACATGAGTGGCTGCTCAGTTATCCTCGAAATAAAGGAATTAAAAAATCAAATCCAAACGTGGATGTGGAAGGAGTCCTGACGGACTGCAGAGCAGTCAGGGAGCTCCGTGACCTTCGCTGTGTAATGCCCATGAAATATCAGTGTTGTATCCGGTCCATTCTCCCCCACTGCCCACCCCAACATGCGTTGTCTCCTGCCATCAGCGGCTTCAGCACGCGCTGTTGTCAGTGACACTGTCTTGGTCAAGGTGTCATGAAGAAATGGCATGCCATTACAGGTCACCTTCAAAGCCTGACAAGGGAGAGAACAAACGGGTGTGTTGAGATAAACATTGTCTGCTCTTCCCGTCATGAAACGTTCAGTGTGGTAGGGACGATGCAAGAAGTCTGCTTGGGCTGGCTTGCTCTCCACACACATGAGTGCTGCTTCATGTTCCTTTTTTTAAATTCTTTTATTTCCAGGAGAATGGAATAAGCGTACCTGTGCTTTTTACATCAGTTACCATGTCTCTACAGTTTTGTAAATGTTGTCTCAACGCTTCCAGTCTTGTGTAGATCCTGTCTTGTGTCTATTGAAATTGCTCTCTACACAAAGAAGACTGCTCCAAATGAATGCGGTTTTTAATCTCAGTTACTGCTCTGCTCTCTGACCAATTAGACTGCTCCAGTGGTGTGGTTTCTGTCTCAAGTCTGCTTGGCTCTGCTCTCCGCACAAGAGTGACTGTAACATAGGAGTTGGGTTGTTGTTGGTTTTTTGTTGTGTCTTTTTGCTTTTGGAGCGGTTGTTTGTTTGTTTGTTTGTTTTTTGCTGAACAAAAAGATGTTGCCTATGCAAGGGTCATTGATAGTCATCTCACACAAATAACACCACCGTGTGGTATTCTGCAACTCGGCACTGCTCCCCCTGAGCTGAAAGAACTAGTTTTGTTGCTGTTGTTTTGTCTGTTTTGCATTTGGCGGTGTTTTTGTTTGTGTGTTGTGTTTTTCTGAAGCTGTTGCTATCAAGGTATGTGATGTCTACTGATAACCCGTGTGCTATCATACCATACTCTGCTAATTTCTCTGTCTCTGTCTCCCTTCTGTCTGTCTTCTCTCTCTGTTTTTGTTTCTTGTGTGTGTGTCTCTGTCGTTGTCTGCATATGTGGTCTTGTCTGTGTCTCTGTGCATATCTGTATGTCTGTCTATCTCTTCTCTCTCTCTCTCTCTCTTCTCTCTCTCTCTCTCTCTTCTCTCTTCGTTGTCTGTT
>CM054153.1:55778739-55786239 GCA_028751875.1 Rapana venosa | reverse complement strand
CAACAACAACAACAACAAAACATCTCGATTCTGACATGCACATTATTGTATCGGAACTTGTCAGCACATCGATGATAATTGTTTTTAAAAATCCTAATCGAATAATCCAATACTTGGCTGATAAAGGCAAGCGAAGCAGGCAAGGCGAAAACATTGACATGAAAACAAAGTGTGAAAAACAACAACAACAGCAAAACAAGAAGAAAACAAAACCCCTCCGTCCCCCTCCCACTTTTAAATGTTTATCGACAAACTTTGCCATTCAACCTTTTGTCTTCGTCTGCAACAAAGACTTCTTGTAGAAACTGGTGTGTGTGTGTGTGTGTGTGTGTGTGTGTGTGTGTGTGTGTGTGTGTGTGTGTGTGTGTGTGTGTGTGTGTGTGTGTGTGTGTGTGTGTGTGTGTGTGTAGTGTGTGTGTGTGTTGTGTGGTTGTGTGTGTGTGTTGTGTGAGTCTCTGTGTGTGTGTGTGTGTGTGTGTGTGTGTGTTTGTTTGCTTGTTTGTGTTTTTTTTTCCTTTCAGGTTTATTGCTAACGTGAGCGTTTTCTTTGTAAGTCAGATCAGGTTGTTCCTAATTGCAGACACCACCCCGACAATAGATTTGCTGTCTGGGCGAAATCATGGATAGCTCTGTTAGCACAGCAGCCAATCTTCTGATGCCTAGCATCTTAACCAACACAATACGGTAGAGGATTTGTTGGATTTTGTTCTACGAGCTGTGTTTTTAAACTGGAGTTAGATGTGATGGTAGACAAGGGTGTGGAAGCATCAAAGAGACTGCATAATCCGCTTCTTTTACTCTCCCTCTCCCTCTCTCCCACACGTGTGTGTGTGTGAGTGTGTGTGTGTGTGTGAGTGTGTGTGTGTGCGTGAGTGTGTGTGTTGTGTGTGGTGTGTGTGAGTGCGTATGTGTGTATGTGTGTGATTGTGTGTGTGTGCGTGCGTGTGTGTGCGTGTGTGTGTGTGTGCGTGCTTGTGTGTGTGTGTTGTGTGCGTGTGGTGTGCGACTGGCTTGCGTGCGTACGTACGTACGCGCATGCGTGCGTGCGTTCGTGCGCGTGTGTTTTATGTGTAAAAGTATCTCTACATACACACACTTTATTATTGCCATTCCAAGCTGGCAAAACTGAAAAACCATGTTAAAAAAATCGATTCCAGCAGACAAAAACAGTGTTTTTGACGGCAGACATTTCTTCCCGGAAATAAATCTTTATTGTAAAATGGATTTGCCAAGAATTGTAAATTGTTTTGCCTCTGTTATTTTGCTGTTTCTGAAAGAGAGGGAGACAGACAGATACAGAGAGAGAGAGACAGAGACACAGAGAGTAAGAGAGAGAGAGAGAGAGAGAGAGAGAGAGAGAGAGAGAGAGAGAGAGAGAGAGAGAGAGAGAGAGAGAGAGAGAGAGAGAGAGAGAGGAGAGAGAGAGAGAGGAGAGAGAGAGAGAGAGAGAGAGAGAGAGAGCATTCATTTGCTAGCAACCTTTTTCGCGATTTAAGGACAAAAGAGGCTGACGAAAGAAGAGTGACTTTTCTATTTCCATCAAGGCGTGTTTGTTTCCGATGTAAATGTCAGGTTGATGGTGCCAAATACCGCCACCATTCTTTGGTTCGTGGGGAAATGTCCCGGTGCTTAATCCCTGATGATGATGATGATGACCAGGACAAAAATACAATCACGACAACTAACATCACTATTCTCTTTTTCATTATTGAATTTTAATCATTCTGATTAGGCTCTCTGCGTGTTTGTCATTCTGTTCGTCCGTTTGTTTCTCTGTCTGTCTGTCTGTCTGTCAGACTGCTTGCTTCTCTCTCTCTCTCTCTCTCTCTCTCTCTCTCTCTCTCTCCTCTCTCTCTCTCTCTCTCTCTCTCTCCTCTCTCTCTCTCTCTCTCTCTCTCTCTCTCTCTCTCTGAAGGCTATCAATCGCTTTACTTTGAAAAAACTGGGAGTGAGATGGAGGAAGGGAAGGAAGAGAGAGAGAGAGAGAGAAGAGAGGAAGAGAGGAGAGAGAGAGAGATGAGAGAGAGAGAGAGAGAGAAGAGAGAGATGAGACAGGCAGACAGACAGAGTGAGACAGACAGACAGGCAGACAGATAGATAGACAGAAAGACAGTAAACAAGAAACAGACATAAGACACAAAACCATACACTACTCACACACATACCGCACCATCACGCAACGTACCAACTACACACACACCACGACACCACACACCACACAAAACGACACCTCAACCATACTTGCATTCACACCAAAACACACGCGACGCGCCACACAGCCACACTCACACACACCACAGAATCACCACATACATAACTCACATTCTATATAACACACTACACACGCGCACGCACGCAACACACACACACACACACACACACACACAACACACACTCACACACACTCACACACGCCACAACACATATACTCACACATCACTCACACACACTACACACACACACATCACACACACTCACACACACACACACACACACACACACACACACACACACACACACACACACACACACAAAATCGTCTGATATCACTTTTTGGTGGAAGGACGTTAAACTGAAGAACTAACTAACACACGCACAGACATGCAGGCAAAGAATGTGCAATAAGATCAACAGTCTTCACGGGGGTGCTGACGCTGACAACAGAACAACCGTGTATCCTCCATCCTGCCAGGGTCCCACCTCTCTTTCTCCCTCTCTCTCTCTCCTCTCTCTCTCTCTCTCTCTCTCGTCTCTCTCTCTTCCTCTCTCTCTCTCTCCTCTCTCTCTCTCCTCTGTATCTCTCTCTCTTCTCTCCCTCTGTATCTCTCTCTCTGTCTCTCTCTCTCTCTCTGTCTCTCTCTCTGTCTCTCTCTGTCTCTCTCTCTCTCTCTCTGTCTCTCTCTCTCTCTCTCTCTCTCTCTCTCTCTCTCTCTCTCTCTCTCTCTCCCTCTGTACTCTCTCTCTCTCTCTCTTCTCTAGCTGTGTTCATGCCCACAGACCCATGTCTGTGCTGTGCTGCTATTGTGACGGCGGCATTGCTCAACATCGCCTTCACAATCATCACACATGGCAGCAGCCAGCAGCAGCAGCAGCAGCCTACACCTGCTTTCCTGACAGAGGACGCTCATCCAACCTTCCACACCCGCACCCAAACACCCTCACTCAAGATGGCGCGCGGGGGGTGGGGGGTGGGGGGGAGAAGGGGTGTGTGTGCTGATGCGCGTGCAATTATCCATTTCCTAACGCACCGCAACAACACAGCACCGCATCACTGCTGTCGTCATCTTCCGCCTCATTGCCTCACCAACAGATGCTAGCTGCCGCCTGATTGGCTGAGACACGCGGGTTTCTGCTTGGCACTTTGCAAAACAGCACTTGATTGGCTTTCGCTGTCTGCACCGCCATTGCTGGGTGATTTTCAGTGCAGGGGAGGGGAGAGAGAGGAACCAGGATAGTGATAAACTTCCAGTGCGTCCTCGATGTAGGGTTCCGTTTTTCGCATGACATGTTAGGATGGAGATGTAAGTCTACGGGAAAGCATGGCATACAGCTTGATTTACAAACTGCAGGAAGAATAGTGCGAGGTCCAACATTTGATCCCACTTATCCTACAGTGCTTGTTTATAGTGTGGCCCTGCTGGTGGTTCAAATCACAGCACGATGATAGATTCGACACCACCTGCACCTAACCCGTGCTCTCGGAGACCGTTGGGCCACCACTGACCGTTTTGCAACCACTATGATGGATTCTGCTTTGATCATTTTCTTAGAGCCTTCTTCTTCTTCTTCTTCTTCAAGTGTCCGGTCTGGTCCTGCAGACATCGACGATCATGGCTCTCCATTCTTCCCTGTTCTCGGTCCCTCTCATGAGCTCATTGTTGGTGCCCTCTTTATTCGTTGCGAATAACAGTTTCTCTTGTCCGTCAGCCCTGATTATATGGCCGAAAAATTTGAGCTGTCTTTCTCTGATGGTGTTGAGAAGGGATCTCTTGTTCCCAGCCATTTCCATTACTTCTGCATTTTGTTTTTCTTTTTGTCCATGAGACTTTCATGATTCTCCGGATGAACCACATTTCCACTGCTTCTAGTCGCTGTTCTGTGTCCTTGGCTAGGGTCCAGCACTCACATCCGTACAGAAGAATGGACCATACGTAGGCTCTCAAAACATGGATCTTTGTCTTGAGGCTTATCTTACTGTTAGCAAAAATGCGTTAACCAGTGCATTTAGAGCAGCTGCTTTGAAGGAAGAGTGCAATACATGCAGGGGAGTAGATCCATCTACATTAAACATTCCTTAACCGCGTGTAACTTCCCACCCCTTCTATGTCATGATCTGTGGCGTTGTCATGGGAATAACACGTTATCAATACTACTCTGCCCAGTGTCTCAGAACTCGACCACGCTGCGTCTCTTCCAGTGTCGTCCACTTTATAGAACATCCCTGCTCTTAGCTCAAGTAAAGCTCGCATGAATAGAGACAGATTTGTCAAGTGAAGAAAAAGAAAAAAACTCATCTACCTAAAACTCTACTCCAACACATATTTCGCAAACCATAGCTTGCAGAAGACACACAGGTCTAATGAGCCTATTCGTTTCAAACGTAGACTTTATAAAATCAATAGCTTGGAACTTCTTCAGCTGAAGAATGGTGTATCTCATGTCACACAGCGGGTTTGTCCCTAAACTGGAAAAAAAGATGTCTGTCTAAGAATCTGCGTGGAGAGAGGGGCAGGCAGGGCAGAAGGCAAACACGTAGATGCGCTTGGAGAGTGGACGTGGACATCTCTGACATAGAACCAGGCTTTGGCACACAACCGACATCACGGGTCACCTTTCAGTGTGGTCAAACAACTAACGTCACTGGATAATTGTTAGTGTTATCAAACAACTAACGTCACCGGACAATTGTTAGTGTTATCAAACAACTAACGTCGTTGAGACAATAGTTAGTGTTATCAACCAACTAACGTCACCGGACAATTGTTAGTGTTATCAACCAACTAACGTCACCGGACAATTGTTAGTGTTATCAACCAACTAACGTCACCGGACAATTGTTAGTGTTATCAACCAACTAACGTCACCGGACAATTGTTAGTGTTATCAACCAACTAACGTCACCGGACAATTGTTAGTGTTATCAACCAACTAACGTCACCGGACAATTGTTAGTGTTATCAACCAACTAACGTCACCGGACAATTGTTAGTGTTATCAACCAACTAACGTCACTGGACCATTGTTTGTATAGCCCGCTAAAGACACCTAGTAGAGGAGGAAGAAAAGAAGAAGAAGAAACAGTGTTCTCCGCTGTAGTTGTTGTTGTTGTTGTTGTTGTTGTTGTTGTTGTTGTTGTTATCATCGTTGTTGAGCTACACTACATACACATTATTCTAAACAAAAGTCACCCCCAGTGTGTGCGTCATTAAATTCACAACAGTGGGAGTTTCTTCATTTTTCACAATTCTTTCCCCTTTTTTCCGACGATTGCAAATGTTCAGCAGGCTCAAGTAATTATATATCTGAATTATTGAAGACCTTGCTTTGGCAATTCTTTGTAAACTTCTGGATTGTTTCTGATGGGTTTTTTTAACTGCAAAGATGATCATTGTTCCTCTTACAGCGTGGGTTGATAGTTCGCCTCCCCTCACTGCTGTTGTCTGTGAGGGGAAAGAGGCTTGGACACAATGAGTGATGACAGTCCCTGGTCTGACAGTTTACAAGAAAGAGTTTTTAGCTCAATGGCATGTCCCCTTGTCGAGTTTTTATTATTGCAGGAGGGAAGCTGGGACAGAAAGACGCTTCATAGTTCATCTTGAAATGTCTTAGCACCATGATGCTGGTTGGGGAGGCTTCTGCGTGTGTGTGTACACAGACATACACACACACGCACACACACGCACTCACGCACGCAGAGAGAGAGGGGGGGGGGGGAAGGGAAAGAGAGAGAGGAGAGTAGAGGAGGAGAGAGATGGAGAGAGAAGAGATGGGAGAAGAGGAGATTGGTAGGAGATGAGTCTGAAGAAGAGAGAGAGAGAGAAGAGAAGAGAGAATGAACGAATGAATGAATGAACGAATGAACGAATGAACGAATTTTATTTGACAAAAGCTACAAGCCCATCATCAAAGGGGGTAATTGTAAGTAGCATATTAACATAGGAATGAATATGAAAGGACATGAGTAATAATCCAAAGTCCAGATAAATGCCAACCAATATTTCAGTTATTACGTATAGGATCCGTTTCATTCATAGTCTGCTTACGTTGCTTAGATGAGGAGAGAGAGGAGAGAGAGGGAGAGAAGAAAAGAGTACGTGAGAGATGTGAGAGAGGAAGGTAAAGAGAGAGATAGAGAGAAAGTAGAAGTGAAGAAAGCTGGGGGGTTGGGGGAGAGACTTCGTCTATTAGGCTTCTAGGCTTCCATGGCAATACAAGATGTGTTTTGTGTTGTGTTGTATTGTGTTTGTTCACACCCCTACACACAGATAACACATTGAAACGAATTAAAACACTCATGCACACACACACACACCACACACACACACACACACAGAAACACACACACCACTACACACACACACACTACATCACAGAGAAACACAACCAACACACACACAGAAACACAACCAACACACTACACACACACACCACACACACACACACCACCACACACACACACACACACACACACACACACACACACACACACACACCCCAAAGTGTTGTCGCTGCTGTTGACAGTGGTGATTGATGGTGATGGTGATGGTGATGGTGACGGCAGCGGCAGCAGGGTGTATACCTGATCATGAAGGTGAGGTTTCGCTCCCGGTGTTTGCTGTCACCAACTGTCGACAGTGCTTTCACAACAGAGGAGGTCATTATTTCTCCAGAAAGTACATCTGCCACTTGAACGCTCACTGTAACCCGCTACACACAACACCCTACGCCATTGCTACAGATAGGTATTGGCCTGTTTTCTTTTTCAGCAAGATTAGCGCTCAATGATGAAGAAGACACAATGGTGGCTGTGACATCGATAGCTTACAGTTACGACAGCAGCCATTTTTCTCTTCCCTTGTTTGTGAAATCTTGTTCTCTCTCTCTTCTCCTCCTTCTTCTTCTCCTCCTTCTTTTCCTCCTCCTCCTCCTCTTCCTCCTCCTCCTCCTCTCTATCCTCCTCCTTCTTCTTCTTCTTCTCTTCTTCTTCTTCTTTCTTCTTCTCTCTCTCTTCCTCTCTCTTCCTTCTTCTTCTTCTTCTTTCTTCTTCTTCTTCTTCTTCTTCTTCTTCTCTCTTCTTCTTCTTCTTCTCTTCTTCTTCTTCTTCTTCTTCTTCTTCTTCTTCTTCTTCTTCTTCTTCTTCTGCATTCTTCTTTCTTTGCATTCTTCCTCCTTCTTCTTCTTTGCATTCTTCTTCTTGCAACTTCTTTTCGCAATTTTTTCCTTCTTCTTCTTCTTCTTCTTTTCTTCTTTTCTTCTTCTTCTTTTCTTCTCTTCTTCTTC
>CM054153.1:55771239-55773739 GCA_028751875.1 Rapana venosa | reverse complement strand
GAGAAGAATACAAAGGAGAGATGAAGAATAAAGGAAAAGCTTTGCGTGTCATTGAGGGTGGGTTTTCTTTCAGCGGGAAATGTCAGCAGCAGCAGCAGCAGCAGCAGCAGCAGCAGCAGCAGAGAGAGAGAGAGAGAGAGAGAGAGAGAGAGAGAGAGAGACAGAGACAGACAGACAGACAGACAGACAGACAGAAAGACAGAGACAGAGACAGAGACAGAGACGGAGAGACAGAGAGACGCTTTGACGCTTTGACCAATTTATTGTCATTGCCCAAAGTGGCCTATTGAGACAGAGAGAGAGAGAGAGAGAGAGAGAGAGAGAGAGAGAGGAGAGAGAGAGAGAGAGAGAGAGAGAGAGAGAGAGAGAGAGAGAGAAAGACAGATAGGAAGAAAGAAAGAAAAAAAGAAAGAAAGAACAGAACAGAACAGAACAGAAGGAAAAAAAAGAGAGAAAGAATGAATGAATGAAAGAAAGAAAGAAAGAAAGAAAGAAAGAAAGACAGACAGACAGACAGACAGACAGACAGAAAGAAAGAAAGAAAGAACGAAAAGAACAGTGCTAAGTTGAAGAGAAGAAGACATGTTCATCTTCAGTTCATCCGACTCCTCCTTTTTTTGTTACTACTGATCATGGGCTCGAACTCGAACTCGAACTCGAACTTTTTTTTTAGAGTAAATGGATAAGCTCAGGGCTTTTTTACACCATGCTCTCAAAAAAAGAAAGAGAGAGAGAGAGAGAGAGAGAGAGAGAGAGAGAGAGAGAGAGAGAGAGAGAGAGAGAGAGTAAGACAGACAGACAGACAGACAGACAGACACAGACACAGACACAGACAGAGACAGAGATAGACAGAAAGCGAGAGAAGAGAGAGAAATAAAGAAAAGAAAGAAAGAAAGAAAGAAAGAAAGAAAGAAAGAAAGAAAGAAGAAAGAAAGAAAGGAAGGAAGGAAGAAGAAAAGAAAGAAAGGAAGGAAGGAAGGAAGAAAGGGTGGAAGAAAATTGTTGTGTTGTGTTGTGTTGTATTGTGCATAAGAAGACATGCTACTCTTCATTTCTGCCCAATCCTATCACTGTAACTGATAGAGGTACAACTGACTCCTTACAGCTACCTTGGCGTAAGGCAAGAGGGAAGAGAGAGAAAAGAGATAGACAGAGAGACAACAGACAGACAGAGACAGAGACAGAGAGAGATTGTCTGTCTGTCTGTCTGTCTATCTTTCTGTCTGTCACTGAATAAAAACCACTCTGTGTGTCTTTGTCTCTCTGTCTCTGTCTGTCTATCTGCCTGTCTGCCTGCCTGTCTGTCACTGAATAAAAAACACTCTCTGTGTCTTTGTCTCTGTCTCTGTCTTTCTGTCTATCTGCCTGTCTGCCTGCCTGCCTGTCTGTCTGTCTGTTATGACTGAATAAATATCACTCTCTGTGTCTCTGTCTCTCTGTCTCTGTCCGTCTATCTGTCTCTCTCTCCATAATTTTCTGAAGGCTGTAACATACACACAAACACACACACACACACTCACACACACACACACAGACAAACATAATCACTCACTCTCTCTCTCTCACACACACACTTATACACACACACACACACACACACAAACACACACACACACACACAAACACACACTTACACAAACACACACTTTTACACACACACACACACACACACACACAGACACACACACAGACACACAGACACACACACACACACACACCACTTACACACACACACTCACACACACACTTACACACACACACACACACACACCTTACACACACACACTCACACACACACAAAACACACACTTACACACACACACACAAACACACACTTACACAAACACACACACACAAACACACACAAACACACACACACTCACACACACATTTACACACACACACACACACGCACTTACATACACACACACACACATTCACACACACACACTCACATACTCACACACACACACACACACACACACACACACACACACACACACACACAACACACACACACACACACACACACACACACACACACACACACACACACACACACACACACACACACACACTGGTTTGCAGCTCACGTTGCTACTTTGTTCAGAAGCTTCTGTTGGCCAGGTGTGCTATTTCTGAAGGCAGCCGCATCACGACTTCAACAGTCACAGATTATTCCTGTCAGCTCTTGCACCACGAAAACATTCCCGGTAAAATTTTAAAGTTTACAAAGTGATTCCTAAGCTGAACATTACAAAGTGATTTCTAAGCTGAAAATCTAAGGCTAGAATAAGAGAGAGAGAATAGCGATCAATTTCCCTCTGTATCTGTGTCTGTCTTTCTGTCTGTCTGTGTGTTTCACTCTGTTTCTGTGTCTGTCTGTCTGTCTTCTCTGTAATCTGTGTTTGTGTGTGTGTCTCTCTCTCTCTCTCTCTCTCTCTCTCTCTCTCTCTCTCTCTCTCTCTCTCTCTCTCTCTCTCTCTCTCTCTCTCTCTCT
>CM054153.1:55758739-55768739 GCA_028751875.1 Rapana venosa | reverse complement strand
TGTGTGTGTGTGTGTGTGTGTGTGTGTGTGTGTGTGTGTGTGTGTGTGTGTGTGTGTGTACCATGTTAGTTTGTGTGGCAAAACAGTACTGATGGGCTTACACGCTGCAGCAGCGTGAAGTGTGTGTGTGTGTGTGTGTGTGCGTGTGTGTTTGTGTGTGTGAGAGAGATAGAGAGAGAGAGTACGTGTGTGTGTGTATGTGTAAATGTATGTGTGTGTGTGTTTGTGTGAGAGAAAGAGAGAGAGAGTGTGTGCGTGTGTGTATGCGTGTGTGTGCATGCGTGTGTTTGTGTGTGTAGGCAGCATGTGTTGAAGATCGGGCAGAACAGATTTAGTCTTTTACTCTGTATGCGGGAAGATATTGAGAGAGAGAGAGAGAGAGAGAGAGGAGAGAGAGAGAGAGAGAGAGAGAGAGAGAGACAGACAGACAGACAGACAGACAGACACAGACAAACAAACAGACAGAGAGGATGGGGGGGGGGGGGGCAGGAAGGGAGGGAGAGAATTAGGGAGAAGGTGAGCTGACAGTGAGGAGATTGAAAGAACATAGCACAGATTTTGACTGGCAACTTAAAAGGGATGAAGCACGTTACATTTGTCGTGTTTCTCATTGTGCTGTTATTATCCACACTTTTTGATAACAGGCTACACTTTAAAATGTTGGTGTTTGCCAATATACTCTAAATATCCATTTTTTTAAAATAATTAAAATTCCGTTTTAAAAAGCTGGTGTTTCTCATTCCACTTGTAATAGCCCACGTTCTTTTAATAAAAAGATTCCGTTTTAATGTGTTGGTGCTTCTTATTATACTTTTAATGTCCGACGTTTTTAATATGAAAAGCCTGTTTTAAAGTGCTGGCGTTTCTCGTTGTAATTGTGATGTCCGTAGTTGATGTTGTTGGGTTTTTGTACAGTGTTGGTGTTTTAAAGTGTATTTTGTATATCCCTAGCTTTTGAAAAAAGACTCCGTTTTAAAGTGCTGTTGTTCTGTACTGTGCTGTTGATATCTATAGACACAAACACATACATTCGCGCGCGCACGCGTGCGCGCGCACACACACACATACACAGGTCACACCCCCTGGCAGGGTGATATAATCTCGTCTGTTGAAGGCAGGGGAAAGCTATGAGATGAAGCAGGATAGGAAACTCTTAGGTTTGAAATAAATATGTCTTGAGACTGGATTTTAAAGTGTCATAAGAAGGCTTTTGGCGAAGAGAGAGAGGGAGGTTATTTCACATCGATGGACCCGAAATAGAGAAAAAGCGGCGGCCGATGGTGGATTGGTTAAATCTAGGTATTCGTACGGACAAGGTATCTGTAGCAGAGCGGAGACAACGAGAAGGAGTGTACAGGTGAAGACATTCACAGAGGTAGGCGGGTGCTGTTTTGTGGAGACATTTGTAACAGAGGGTACTGACCTTATAGTTTACTGTCTGTGGCACAGGCAACCAGTAGAGAGATCTCAAGAGAGGGGTAGTGTGTTCAGATTTTTTCTTTCTGAGGACTAGTCGAGCTGCGAAGCTTTGTATACGTTGAAGGGAGTGGATAGATGATGCTGGCAGACCAGACAAAAGAGAATTGCAATAGTCCAGACGTGAAAGAATGAGGCGAAACAAGTTTGGATGTTGCATCTGTGGACAGGTACTTTTGAATTGCACTAATACGCCGTAATTGATAGTAGCATTACTGGCAGGTCTGGGTGATAATTTTTTTGCATAGAGAGTGTGTTGTCAATAATGACCCCTAGATACTTCACAGCAGTGGATAGAGGGACTGATGCATTGCCAAGTTGTATTGAAGCTGTTGTGATGGAAGAGAGTTTGTGTTTTGTCCCTACAAGCATGGTTTCCGTTTTATCTGCATTTAGCTGTAACTTGTTCTCTACCATCCAATTTTGGATATCTTGAAAGCAGGGGGCCATATTAGGTCAATAGAGAAGGCAGATTTTCAGGAGTGTCGCTGCTTAGAGTCTGAGAGTCATCTGCATAAAAAATGATGGTTGATCTGATGACGGTTAATTATATGTAACAGTGGAGCAGTGTAGAGAGTGAAAAGAACAGGACCCAGAACAGATCCCTGTGGAACTCCACACACCAGTCTGGTTTTTTGAAGACGGAAAAGAAGAATAAAGTGGGCAATAGTGTCGAAGTCTGAAGATAAGTCGAGTAGAGTGAGAAGGGAGATTTTCCCTGAATCAGAAGCGAGTAGAAGCGTGTTTAAAGTGTGTACTAGGGTGGTTTCAGTGCTGTGGTTGACGTGATAGGCAGACTGAAACGCAGGAAGAAGACTGTTGGAGAGAAGGTGGTTGTTGAGCTGTTTCAGAACTACTCTTTCAAGGACTTAAAAAGTAAAAGGAAGGTTGGAAACAGGTCTATAGTTCTTCAGAATGTTGTGGTCAACGTCATGCTTTTTGAGTAGAGGTGTCACTATAGAAGTTTTGAGAGCTGATGGAACATTTCCAAAAACAAAAGATAAGTTTAATATTTTCGTGATAGTGGTTATAAGTTGTGGAAGGCAAAATAAATGCTTAGTCCATTATCCTCGATATATAAAGATAAAATAAAACACACACACTACAACACACAACAACAACACACAACAACACACACACTACACCACACACTACAACACACACACACTCCCTCCTCCCCCCCACCCCCCCACCCACCACCACCCCCACACACACCATTTGCCATTTACTAGCAAAAATAAAGAAAAACATGTATCAAGTGAAAACTTTGTCGCAAAAAGATTGAATCAACACAATAGCGCTAAGTGGTAAGAAAAAGAAGAAGAGAACAGAAAAGAGCAAGAAGAAAGTCACTTGCAGAGTTAAAGTTGCCTGCAATTAGAGGAGAGGAGGGCGACACAGCCCATGGTGTCCAACTTTTCCTCTTCTCCCTCCCTTCACTCCCTCTGCAGACATCACACCCCTCCCTCCTCCCTCCTCCCTCCCTGTACTTGTTTTGCAAATCTTTCGGTACATGCAAGCCAGACGCACTAAGAGTAGATGACGACAACAATGGAATGAGAGAGAGAGAGAGTGAGAGAGAGAGAGACAGACAGACAGAAAGACAGAGAGAAAGAGACAGACAGACACACACACAGACACACAGACAGACACACACACACACACACTCACACACACCCACACACACCCACACACACTACAACACACACACGCACGCATACACATACACACACACACACTACAACACACAAACACACGCACACACACACTACACCTACAACCTACAACACACACACACACACGCGCGCGCACACACACACAGACACACACACACACACATTTTCGCCATTTACTACTTGCAACAACAACAAAAATCAAGTAAAAACTGTGTCGCAAAAGGATTGAATCGGCACAAATATCACTAAGTGGGAAATACAGAGAGAACAGAAAAGAAAAAGAAGAAAGTCACTTTAACCGTTAAAGTTGCCGGCAATTAGAGAGAGAGAGAGGAGAGAGAGAGAGAGAGAGAGAGAGAGAGAGAAGAGAGAGAGAGAGAGGAGAGAGAGAGAGAGAGAGAGAGAGAGAGAGAGAGAGAGAGAGAGAGAACTTGGAAACGCTGAACTCTGAAATGATCTAACTGCGCATCAGCCTTAGCCCACAATAACATATAGAAAAAAAAGGAAACTATCTGATCATTATTATCACAGCACCTAGCCTATCTCTATTCTACAATCAGGGGTTAACTTAAACTGATAGATACTTCTCATAGAAACAGAACCTAAGCATATTATCTACTCCCATAGTTATCACGAAATAATGTGTCCAGTGAGCGATTGCAAAAACAAAAATGAAGATACAATATTATAATTATCATTATGCATGCTGCTTCTGTGTTGTTGTTGTTGTTGTTGTTGCTACTGCTGTTGTTGACACGTGGGACAGTCACTGCCCAGCATTGAAGGCAATGCCAGCCTTGCAGACCAACTCTGGCAGTGCAGATCACAGCGATGCCAGGCTTTCTGTCTTCATCCATGTTCTGCTGCCAGCCTAAACCAGCACTGCTAATCCACCATGAACTCTGCAGCGCAAATCTGACAGACTGCAAAATGTCGCTTGTTTTCAAGTTTTGCTGAGAGCTAAAACCAGCACTGTTTTTGCACCATGAAGTCTGCAATACAAATAGCCTTTTTATATATATCTTTACCACTTTTAAATCACGAAGATTTCTCTACATGAAATTCGGGCCGCTCTCCCCGAGGGGAGTGCGTCGCCACAAGAGCAGCGCCACCCATTATTTTTTTTCTTGTAAGCAACAGTATTTGTTTTCCTGTGAGTGGCTTTTTTCTACATAGTTTTGCCAAGGACAACACTATTGTTGCCGTGGATTCTTTTACTTGCGCTAAATAAGTATGTTTAACACACAGGACCTCGGTTTATCGTCTCATCTCAAAAGACTAGCGCCCAGACCACCACTCATGGTCTCATGGACGCGGGCAAAGTTTTGGGCCCAAACGGGATTTGAACCACCGCACACTTCCGACTCGGACTGTTCGCTTTCTAGGCAGACGCGTTACCTCTAGACCACCGATCCATCATATGTCGATTGTTTTCAAGTTTTGCTGCAAGCTAAAACCAGCACTGCTTTTGTACCATGAAGTCTGCAATACAAATGGCCATCTGTGTTTCCACAAAGAAGGGCACTATGATCTCTCAGTCCTCAACTACAGTGTGCAGTAGTGCTGTACCTGGTTCAGAGAACAACTGACGAAAGAGAGGGGGGAAACAAGGAAACATGTGGCTAAGTGATGGTCAATTGCAGTCATTCTTCGTCCTGAGTTACAGTCTATTGTTTCTGTTCTTTTTCTTGGGCTTGTGTCAGCTCTTTCTTCTCTTCACTTTCCTTTCTGCCTTTTTCCATTTTTCTCTTCCTAGTCTTTTTTAAATCTCACTTTATAATAGCCGTATTCTGGGTGTCACTTCTGTCACCCTTTTTTCCCTGTGTCTCTCCTATCCTTTCTTTCTCTCTCACCCCCCTCCCTACCCCTCCCATCTTCCCTTGCTTTCTTTAAGCATTTTTTTCTTTAAAAAAAAAAAATCTTCCTCTCTTTGCTGCTTTCTCCAAAGTCTTTCATCACTCAGTAGAGAAAAACTGAAACCAGTGATTTCAGAAAGTTAGCAGACACGGGCCAGTCTATACAGAGTGCATAACAGTACACTCAAATACAGTTCAGTACAATGCAGTGTAGTGCTAGATTACACCCCCTCCAACCACCAATCCCCAATCCGCCCCCTGTATCTCATCGCACCCAGAAACAGTTTTGCAGCTGAACACACAGGTCTGGCTAGGCTAACAGCAGGGACCTCCCTAATCAGCGATCGGTGTTCAGTTAAGGCAGGACAACAAGGGCTGTAAGCTGGCATGGTGTAGAGCACAGGCGGCTTCATTTAGCCAAGCATAGCCCCGCGTCTGATGAAGGAAAGCGAGAGAAAGAGAGAGAGGGAGAGACAGAGACAGAGACAGACGGACAGAGACAGAGACAGACAGGCAGGCAGACAGAGGCAGAAACAGATACACATACCGCAACCGACAGACAGACCTAGAAGTGTATATGAGAGAGAGAGAGAGAACTCTGAACTCTGAACTCTGAACTCTGAAATGATTTAATGTACATTGGCCTTGGACCACAATACATTTGTTGGGCTCAGGGTGGAACAGTGAGTTCATTCATATCACTGGCAAAGCAAATGCACAAACAAATAATGATTTATGACTGATTAAAGAAGAAATACACACAAATATATATAGCGAACTCATACAAAAGATGATGTCAATACAATTTATGATTGAATACAGAAGAAAATTACATGATTATAAACCTTAAATCAACCATAACCCAATCATAGAGAGAAGATGCTAAGAAAAATCATCCATATTGAGTATATCAAATTGTAGCAGTTTTTCAATAAAGTGTTTCAGAGAGAGAGTGAGAAACTCTCTCTGAAACTCTGAAATGATTTAATTGCATATTGGCCTTAGGCCACAATACAATATTGAAAAGAAAATAGGAAAATATCTTATTTAGCAGCACCTATCTATATTCTATAATCATTGGTTACCTGAAAATCATAGAGAAAGAGATAGAGAGAGAGAGAGACGGAGGGGAGAGACAGACAGACAGGCAGACAAACAGACACACAGACAGAGAAAGAAGAGAAAGAAAGAGACAGAGACAGTGAAATAGAGAGACAGACAGACAGAACTCTGAACTCTGAAATTGTTTAATGTACATCGGCCTTAGGCCACAATACACTTTGAGGGACACAAATGGAAGAGGCAAAGAAATTAAGTATAATTTCGACAGAGAGAGACAGGGAGAAAGACAGAGACACAGAGAGACACACACACAGAAAGAGAGAAAGCGGGAAAGCCAGAGACACAGAGACAGAGACACATACAGACGGAGACAAAGACACAGAACCAAACCTCTGACGGCTGCAGTAATTAGCAGGTGAAGGCAGGAGTAAGCTGGTTTGGTGCAGCAGCAATAGGCCTTACAAGAAAAGGCAGGGCAGGGCAGGGCAGGGCAGGGCAGGGCCATGGTTTCTGGGGGAGTGAGGGGCCGGTGGTGTAACGGATAACAACTCGGGAGATGGTAGCAGACGAGAGTCATGGTTACAGGGGCAGTTGTCTGGAATGGTTGAATGCAGCACAGAGTTCGCTAGGTGGTAGTTAAGCTGCACGGTACTTAGACAGACAGACAGACAGACAGACGGGTATGCACGCGCTTGCACATGCAACATACACATGCGTAATAGCAAGTTTTCTGTCCCTAAGTTTCTGTCTGTCTGTCTGTCTCTGTCTCTCTCACTCTCTATTTCTTTTTTTTTTCTCTTCTCTTTCTTCTCTCTTTCTTTCTCCCTCTTTCTTTCTTTCTTTTTTCTTCGTCTCTCTCTCTCTCTCTCTCTCTCCCCTCTCTCTCTCTCTTCTCTCTCCTCTCTCTCTCTCTCTCTCTTCCCTCTCTCTCCCCTTCTCTCTTTCCCCTCTCATTTTCTCTCTTTTCCCTCCTCCCTCCTTCTCTCTTCCTCCCTCCCACACACATATACACGTACAAACTGAGGTCACCAGGAGACCAAAACAGCCGGTGTCACAGAATCAGAGACGTGTTTCTTGTGTTGCATGTTCATTAATGAGGATGAAGATGACGCTATGGAACTGCACCTGCTTTGAGACTACTTGACAGGGTTGGACTCCACGCTTACTATCATAATATATCCCGGGCGTCAACCGGGCCCGAGAGATACAGACACCTGCAGTGTTGTTAAGGTAATTTGAGCAACACTCTCAAAATCGCATCCGTTAAGTGGATGTATCTCGACTGTGTGGTCCCTGTCTTCTTATTAGTCCACAGCACACTCACTCTGGGTAAAAACCGACCAGAGTACCCCCTCCTTGCCTCTCCCCAAAAAGTGCGACTTTCATAGGACTGGAATCTGCACCAGTCCAGTCCGTAGCCAAGGCTGACGTCAATCACTGCATCAAGGCGACTGGTGGCTTCGCTTAGATCAATATTGATCGATTGATTACTTCATTAATTCGTCGTCACTACCCCCCCGACATCGTACAACATCATCTTTTCTACGACTATAACAACAAGAACAACAAGAACAACAAGAACAACAACTACTACTACTACTACTACTACTTTCAGTACTACTTTTACTACTACTACTACTACTACTACTACTTACTACTTACTAACTACTACCTACTACTACTACTACTACTACACTACTACTACTATATACTACTACTTACTACTACTACTACTACTACTACGACTACTACTATACTACTACTACTACTTACTACTACTACATTGGCGACGACGATAGCGACGACATTACTACCTTCTTGTTCTGGATGTATTTGCTCATTCTTGGTGTATTTTCTCTTTTGTCGTTTCCTTTACTCTTTTCCTTTCCATTTTTTCTTCTTTCAAACATATTGCTTGCGTTTTGTTGTTTATATTTTTTTTCCTTTTTTAGGGCTGGATGAAAACACGTCATTGTACTTAATCTACACCCCTCTGTAAATAAAACTTCGTGTTTCGTAGTTCGTATTCATTTCTAAATTCACCCACATATCTCCAATCTGCACACGAAGAGGAGCAGCCTACTGGCATACGACAAAAAAAACCAACAACCCACCAACGTCCCCCCCCTCCTCCTCTCCCCAAAGAAGCAGAAGAAGGGTAAAAAGGAGGTAAAGGAGTCCCATAACCTACAAGGTCGTAGGGGAGCGAGGCGTCAGAGACCTCACTTCTCTAGGGCCAGCATATTGAGGGCGGCGCCCATCTCCTCTCCCTCGTACCTTTAAGCAGAAGAAGACGGAGGTAAACAAGCCAGAGAGGGAGAAAGCCTGGCAAGCTTGCACTGGAGGGAATCGAACCCTGACCATCAATCAGCCGCTGCCAGCATCAGCGCCACGCATCAGCGCCTCAGGCCTGCTCCCCATTTTCCGCTTGAAGGCCTGCTCCCTCACTGGAACTGGTCAGCTTTTAACAGCGCCTGCCTGTGTGGGTTGGTGTTTAGCCTGGCCGTGTGCTTAGGGTAGTGGGGTTGTGTAGTGTAGTGTAGTGGTGTGTGTGTGTGTGGTGTGTGTGTGTGTGTGTGTGTGTGCTGGTATTTAGCCTAGCCGTGTGCTTTGAGTAGTGGTGTGTGTGTGTGTGTGTGTGTGTTAGGGGAGAGAGAGAGAGAGAGAGAGAGAGAGAGAGAGAGAGAGAGAGAGAGAGAGAGAGAGAGAGACAGAGAGAGAGAGAGAGTCCAGGTTTGTGTAGTGGTCTTTGTTGTCGTTGTTGTCTTCGATTTTACGTCTGTTCACTCTCAGTGATATTAGACGAGAAAAAGAATATATACAAGGGGTGTGTGAGAATTGAGGTAGTGGTGGAGGCACTACTGAAAAATGCGAGGAGGGGGGAAGTAGTCTAATCATGAAAAGAAACCGCGCAAAGAAAAAGATACAATTAAAAAAACCCCGAAACAAAAACATAAAAAGTGATTAACGTTAATGAAACTATAACAAATGTCCTATAGGACTATGCCAGACACCTTTTGCAATATTAAATGCCAAATTCAAATTATTGAATATGCTTGTGTGTGTGTGTGTGTTGTATGTGCGTGTGTGTGTAGTGATGTGTGTGTGTGTGAGTGTGTGTGCGTGAGAGAGAGAGAGAGAGAGAGAGAGAGAGAGAGAGAGAGAGAGAGAGAGAAATTCAGGTTTGTGTAGTGGTGTGTGTGTGTGAGTGTGTGACTGTGTGTGCGTGAGAGAGAGAGAGAGAGAGAGAGAGAGAGAGAGAGAGAGAGAGAGAGAGAGAGAGAGAGAGAGAGAGAGAGAGAGAGAGAGTCAAACTGGGACACAATGCAGGTCAAAGTGGAAGTCACACTTGTATTTCCAGATGGTGCACGGAATAAGCAGGGTGGAAGGTGGCAGGATGGTTAAGACGTTTGCCTGCCAACAAGTAAACTGTGAGGTTCTGGGTTCAATTCCCAGCCACGCCCTTTCTTCCCGTTTGACAAAAAAAAATCAAACTGAATGTCAAAGTCCTTCGGACGAGACTATAAACCGAGGCCCCGTGTGCGAACGCATGCAGAACATCTTGCGCACACGTTACATCCTGTTCCGCTGTTCGAAAGAGTAGGCCATTGTGTGCCGGTGGGAACAGATGACAATTTTTTTTTAAAACGCACACACACGCATACAATTATTTTTTAAATCATCTGAGCGCTTTGATTTGTTGCTTTACAAGATTCAACGCTATATAAATTCCATATATTATTATTGTTGTTGTTGTTATTATTATTATTATTATTATTATTATTATTATTATTATTATTATTATTATTAAGCAAGACAGTTGAATTTGTCCACCACGTGCCTGCGTACACACACGCGCATGTGTGTGAGCGTGTGTGCGTACGTGTGCGCGTTTATGCTCATGCACACACGTAAAAGTATGAGCGAGAG